>QLNU02001198.1:0-24238 GCA_006491805.2 Dysdera silvatica | reverse complement strand
GGACATGTCTCCGTCTGCTGACAAAACTCTATGGGCTACATGAGTAGCCACTAAAGCACTGCTTCCCTCTGCAGAAATTGATTCAAGTGTTTGTAAAATCTTTATCTTCTTTAGTACATCGTTTGCTGTTCTGTTTCATCCTGACTATGCTACTACAAATCTTCTAGAAATACCTGTTGTTGCACACATGGAAAAAATTACAAATTCATGAGAGGGGAAAAAATTACAAATTCATGAGAGGGGAAAAAATTACAAATTCATGAGAGAGTATTGTAATTAATTAAAACTCACTTTTCAGGTACTTCTCATTCTGCTTCCTTCCCTTTATTTGTATGTCTGGGTGATGTTATCCATTCCACTTGCAATGTCAGTCTTTGGGTTTCAGAGCTGTAAAGAAAAAAAAAACCTTCAGCAATTGCTGGTGAGTTTTAACATACTCTGACATGAAACTGTGATTTTTTCCACTTTCCTACCCAGCAAAGTATTTCCACCAAACCTTCTGCTGAAGAAATAAAAACTTGCTATTTTACAGGCGGCAGCTTTTGCCAAACTTCCCTGCCCTCTAATAATAATCTGGCTGCCGAATACTTGTGATTGAAACGGCACTTGTAGGAGCTGCAGAATTGAGTAATTTGCGTTTCGTTTTTTCTGTTGTGTTTTTGGTGTTTGCGTTCCTGGCTTTCTGCTATATTCTATATAGCGTTCGTACACTTCTCGGAAGTTTATAACATTCACACATCGTTAAGCAGATTATACCTTTCACACACCTTTAGGAGGTTTATAACAACCACACTGTTTAATTTATAGCATTCATACGCCTTTAAGCGGCTCATAACATTCATACGCCAATGGCTCATAACATTCACACATTAGGATAGATAATTTATGGCATTCACACACTTCCATGAAGTGTAATATTTATAGATTCATTTTGTGTAATTGTGTTTGATGGTTTATTTTTCTCTTTATTCGTGCTCTTGTTGTGTTCGTGTTCTGTTCTAAATTATTCCGATTATCTTTGAAGAAAATTCTATCTTAACACATAGGACATGTCTCCGTCTTCTGACAAAACCCTATGGGCTACATGAGTAGCCACTAAAGCACTGCTTCCCTCTGCAGAAATTGATTTAAGTGTTTGTAAAATCTTTATCTTCTTTAGTATATCGTTTGCTGTTCTGCTTCATCCTGACTATGCTACTACAAATCTTCTAGAAATACCTGTTGTTGCACACATGGAAAAAGTTACAAATTCATGAGAGGGGAAAAAATTACAAATTCATGAGAGAGTATTGTAATTAATTAAAACTCACTTTTCAGGTACTTCTCATTCTGCTTCCTTCCCTTTATTTGTATGTCTGGGTGATGTTATCCATTCCACTTGCAATGTCAGTCTTTGGGTTTCAGAGCTGTAAAGAAAAAAAAAACCTTCAGCAATTGCTGGTGAGTTTTAACATACTCTGACATGAAACTGTGATTTTTTCCACTTTCCTACCCAGCAAAGTATTTTCACCAAACCTTCTGCTGAAGAAATAAAAACTTGCTATTTTACAGGCGGCAGCTTTTGCCAAACTTCCATGCCCTCTAATAATAATCTGGCTGCCGAATACTTGTGATTGAAACGGCACTTGTAGGAGCTGCAGAATTGAGTAATTTGTGTTTCGTTTTTTCTGTTGTGTTTTTGGTGTTTGCGTTCCTGGCTTTCTGCTATATTCTATATAGCGCTCGTACACTTCTCGGAAGTTTATAACATTCACACATCGTTAAGCAGATTATACCTTTCACACGCCTTTAGGAGGTTTATAACAATCACACTGTTTAATTTATAACATTCACACGCCATTAAGCGGCTCATAACATTCATACGCCATTGAGAGGCTCATAACATTCACACATTAGGATAGATAATTTATGGCATTCACACACTTCCATGAAATGTAATATTTATAGATTCATTTTGTGTCATTGTGTTTATGATGGTTTATTTTTCTCTTTATTCGTGCTCTTGTTGTGTTCGTGTTCTGTTCTAAATTATTCCGATTATCTTTGAAGAAAATTCTATCTTAACTCATAGGACATGTCTCCGTCTGCTGACAAAACCCTATGGGCTACATGAGTAGCCACTAAAGCACTGCTTCCCTCTGCAGAAATTGATTTAAGTGTTTGTAAAATCTTTATCTTCTTTAGTACATCGTTTGCTGTTCTGCTTCATCCTGACTATGCTACTACAAATCTTCTAGAAATACCTGTTGTTGCACACATGGAAAAAATTACAGATTCATGAGAGGGGAAAAAATTACAAATTCATGAGAGAGTATTGTAATTAATTAAAACTCACTTTTCAGGTACTTCTCATTCTGCTTCCTTCCCTTTATTTGTATGTCTGGGTGATGTTATCCATTCCACTTGCAATGTCAGTCTTTGGGTTTCAGAGCTGTAAAGAAAAAAAAAACCTTCAGCAATTGCTGGTGAGTTTTAACATACTCTGACATGAAACTGTGATTTTTTCCACTTTCCTACCCAGCAAAGTATTTCCACCAAACCTTCTGCTGCAGAAATAAAAACTTGCTATTTTACAGGGGGCAGCTTTTGCCAAACTTCCCTGCCCTCCAATAATAATCTGGCTGCCGAATACTTGTGATTGAAACGGCACTTGTAGGAGCTGCAGAATTGAGTAATTTGTGTTTCGTTTTTTCTGTTGTGTTTTTGGTGTTTGCGTTCCTGGCTTTCTGCTATATTCTATATAGCGTTCGTACACTTCTCGGAAGTTTATAACATTCGCACATCGTTAAGCAGATTATACCTTTCACACACCTTTAGGAGGTTTATAACAATCACACTGTTTAATTTATAGCATTCATACGCCTTTAAGCGGCTCATAACATTCATACGCCATTGAGAAGCTCATAACATTCACACATTAGGATAGATAATTTATGGCATTCACACACTTCCATGAAGTGTAATATTTATAGATTCATTTTGTGTAATTGTGTTTATGATGGTTTATTTTCTCTTTATTCGTGCTCTTGTTGTGTTCGTGTTCTGTTCTAAATTATTCCGATTATCTTTGAAGAAAATTCTATCTTAGCACATAGGACATGTCTCCGTCTGCTGACAAAACCCTATGGGCTACATGAGTAGCCACTAAAGCACTGCTTCCCTCTGCAGAAATTGATTTAAGTGTTTGTAAAATCTTTATCTTCTTTAGTACATCGTTTGCTGTTCTGCTTCATCCTGACTATGCTGCTACAAATCTTCTAGAAATACCTGTTGTTGCACACATGGAAAAAATTACAAATTCATGAGAGGGGAAAAAATTACAAATTGATGAGAGAGTATTGTAATTAATTAAAACTCACTTTTCAGGTCCTTCTCATTCTGCTTCCTTCCCTTTATTTGTATTTCTGGGTGATGTTATCCATTCCACTTGCAATGTCAGTCTTTGGGTTTCAGAGCTGTAAAGAAAAAAAAAACCTTAAGCGATTGCTGGTGAGTTTTAACATACTCTGACATGAAACTGTGATTTTTTCCACTTTCCTACCCAGCAAAGTATTTCCACCACACCTTCTGCTGAAGAAATAAAAACTTGCTATTTTACAGGCGGCAGCTTTTGCCAAACTTCTCTGCCCTCTAATAATAATCTGGCTGCCGAATACTTGTGATTGAAACGGCACTTGTAGGAGCTGCAGAATTGAGTAATTTGTGTTTCGTTTTTTCTGTTGTGTTTTTGGTGTTTGCGTTCCTGGCTTTCTGCTATATTCTATATAGCGTTCGTACACTTCTCGGAAGTTTATAACATTCACACATCGTTAAGCAGATTATACCTTTCACCCACCTTTAGGAGGTTTATAACAATCACACTGTTTAATTTATAGCATTCATACGCCTTTAAGCGGCTCATAACATTCATACGCCAATGGCTCATAACATTCACACATTAGTATAGATAATTTAAGGCATTCACACACTTCCATGAAGTGTAATATTTATAGATTCATTTTGTGTAATTGTGTTTGATGGTTTATTTTTCTCTTTATTCGTGCTCTTGTTGTGTTCATGTTCTGTTCTAAATTATTCCGATTATCTTTGAAGAAAATTCTATCTTAACACATAGGACATGTCTCCGTCTGCTGACAAAACCCTATGGGCTACATGAGTAGCCACTAAAGCACTGCTTCCCTCTGCAGAAATTGATTCAAGTGTTTGTAAAATCTTTATCTTCTTTAGTACATCGTTTGCTGTTCTGCTTCATCCTGACTATGCTGCTACAAATCTTCTAGAAATACCTGTTGTTGCACACATGGAAAAAATTACAAATTCATGAGAGGGGAAAAAATTACAAATTCATGAGAGAGTATTGTAATTAATTAAAACTCACTTTTCAGGTACTTCTCATTCTGCTTCCTTCCCTTTATTTGTATGTCTGGGTGATGTTATCCATTCCACTTGCAATGTCAGTCTTTGGGTTTCAGAGCTGTAAAGAAAAAAAAAACCTTCAGCGATTGCTGGTGAGTTTTAACATACTCTGACATGAAACTGTGATTTTTTCCACTTTCCTACCCAGCAAAGTATTTCCACCAAACCTTCTGCTGAAGAAATAAAAACTTGCTATTTTACAGGCGGCAGCTTTTGCCAAACTTCCCTGCCCTCTAATAATAATCTGGCTGCCGAATACTTGTGATTGAAACGGCACTTGTAGGAGCTGCAGAATTGAGTAATTTGTGTTTCGTTTTTTCTGTTGTGTTTTTGGTGTTTGCGTTCCTGGCTTTCTGCTATATTCTATATAGCGTTCGTACACTTCTCGGAAGTTTATAACATTCACACATCGTTAAGCAGATTATACCTTTCACACACCTTTAGGAGGCTTATAACAATCACACTGTTTAATTTATAGCATTCATACGCCTTTAAGCGGCTCATAACATTCATACGCCAATGGCTCATAACATTCACACATTAGGATAGATAATTTATGGCATTCACACACTTCCATGAAGTGTAATATTTATAGATTCATTTTGTGTAATTGTGTTTGATGGTTTATTTTTCTCTTTATTCGTGCTCTTGTTGTGTTCATGTTCTGTTCTAAATTATTCCGATTATCTTTGAAGAAAATTCTATCTTAACACATAGGACATGTCTCCGTCTGCTGACAAAACCCTATGGGCTACATGAGTAGCCACTAAAGCACTGCTTCCCTCTGCAGAAATTGATTCAAGTGTTTGTAAAATCTTTATCTTCTTTAGTACATCGTTTGCTGTTCTGCTTCATCCTGACTATGCTACTACAAATCTTCTAGAAATACCTGTTGTTGCACACATGGAAAAAGTTACAAATTCATGAGAGGGGAAAAAATTACAAATTCATGAGAGAGTATTGTAATTAATTAAAACTCACTTTTCAGGTACTTCTCATTCTGCTTCCTTCCCTTTATTTGTATTTCTGGGTGATGTTATCCATTCCACTTGCAATGTCAGTCTTTGGGTTTCAGAGCTGTAAAGAAAAAAAAAACCTTCAGCGATTGCTGGTGAGTTTTAACATACTCTGACATGAAACTGTGATTTTTTCCACTTTCCTACCCAGCAAAGTATTTCCACCAAACCTTCTGCTGAAGAAATAAAAACTTGCTATTTTACAGGCGGCAGCTTTTGCCAAACTTCCCTGCCCTCTAATAATAATCTGGCTGCCGAATACTTGTGATTGAAACGGCACTTGTAGGAGCTGCAGAATTGAGTAATTTGTGTTTCGTTTTTTCTGTTGTGTTTTTGGTGTTTGCGTTCCTGGCTTTCTGCTATATTCTATATAGCGCTCGTACACTTCTCGGAAGTTTATAACATTCACACATCGTTAAGCAGATTATACCTTTCACACACCTTTAGGAGGCTTATAACAATCACACTGTTTAATTTATAGCATTCATACGCCTTTAAGCGGCTCATAACATTCATACGCCAATGGCTCATAACATTCACACATTAGGATAGATAATTTATGGCATTCACACACTTCCATGAAGTGTAATATTTATAGATTCATTTTGTGTAATTGTGTTTGATGGTTTATTTTTCTCTTTATTCGTGCTCTTGTTGTGTTCATGTTCTGTTCTAAATTATTCCGATTATCTTTGAAGAAAATTCTATCTTAACACATAGGACATGTCTCCGTCTGCTGACAAAACCCTATGGGCTACATGAGTAGCCACTAAAGCACTGCTTCCCTCTGCAGAAATTGATTCAAGTGTTTGTAAAATCTTTATCTTCTTTAGTACATCGTTTGCTGTTCTGCTTCATCCTGACTATGCTGCTACAAATCTTCTAGAAATACCTGTTGTTGCACACATGGAAAAAATTACAAATTCATGAGAGGGGAAAAAATTACAAATTCATGAGAGAGTATTGTAATTAATTAAAACTCACTTTTCAGGTACTTCTCATTCTGCTTCCTTCCCTTTATTTGTATTTCTGGGTGATGTTATCCATTCCCCTTGCAATGTCAGTCTTTGGGTTTCAGAGCTGTAAAGAAAAAAAAAACCTTCAGCGATTGCTGGTGAGTTTTAACATACTCTGACATGAAACTGTGATTTTTTTCACTTTCCTACCCAGCAAAGTATTTCCACTGAAAAATATGTGGGAAAAAGAGAATTTTACGAGCAATGTTGTTTCTAGTTTAATTTATAGTTGAAAGGTTGCATATTTAATATTATAATGCTTTAAGCATGGTAATTTTATACAGAAAATATAAAAAATTTAGCATATTTCTTAAAGAAATGGCAATTTACTTGTTTACTCACCTATAAAAGGAAATTTTTCTTGCAGGAGTTTCCTGTCCTCATCTTCAGCCACCTGGGTTATGTTTTTCAAGTTCTTGTTTCACTGTTTAATGTCTCTGATTAGTCCTTGATTATTTACGTAAATATGTTTAAACATCTTTTCTTCGTCAATTAAGTTTTTTAAAAACTGAAGTGTAACTGTTTAGAATGTGAAAAAGATTTATTGATTTGATTGTTTCTTTTTTAAACAATGAAAACTTAATCACTTTGGTTTTTATTTTCGTAAACAATGCCCTTCAATTTATTTTTAACAATGTTTTTTATAAAATAGATAAATCAATTGTTGAAATATTTAGGATTGTGTAAACCAGTATTTTAGTTTTTTTATGTACAATTTATCTTAAATACGAATCTAACATTGATGTTCCGTATTTGTGGACATAATAGAGTAATTCTTATTAAATGCATGACGGAATATATCCAAGCATGTGTGAATATATATATCATCATCATCATCATATTCAACCATTATCTATCCACTGCTGGATGAAGGTCTCTCCAAATGCTTTCCACACAAGTCTATCCTGGGCCATTCGTTTCCACGTCACCCCAACCTCTTTTCTTATTTCATCCACCCATCTAGTTTGAGGACGTTTTCTAGGTCTTCGGTGGTCTCTTGGAATCCAGTTCAGAATTTCTGTTGTCCATCGTTGATCAGTTCTTCTTGCAATATGCCCAGCCCATCGCCATTTCAGCTCTTTTACTTTAACAATGATGTCCTCCACTTTAGTTTGCTCTCTCACCCAAGTGTTCCTTTTTCGATATCTCCTAGTTATTCCAAGTATGCACTTCTCAAGCATGCTTTTTCTCCATGCTCCTTTGGGTTGTCTGTAACTTCCTTATTGCTCCAACAGTTAGACTCCATGTCTCTGATCCATAAGAGAGGACTGGCAATACACACTGGTTGAAGGCTTCTCGGAAGTTTATAACATTCACACATCGTTAAGCCGATTATACCTTTTACACACCTTTAGGAGGTTTATAACAATCACACTGTTTAATTTGTAACATTCATATGCCTTTAAGCGGTTCATAACATTCATATGCCTTTAAGCGGCTCATAACATTCATACGCCATTGAGAAGCTCATAACATTCACACATTAGGATAGATAATTTATGGCATTCACACACTTCCATGAAGTGTAATATTTATAGATTCATTTTGTGTAATTGTGTTTATGATGGTTTATTTTTCTCTTTATTCGTGCTCTTGTTGTGTTCGTGTTCTGTTCTAAATTATTCCGATTATCTTTGAAGAAAATTCTATCTTAACACATAGGACATGTCTCCGTCTGCTGACAAAACCCTATGGGCTACATGAGTAGCCACTAAAGCACTGCTTCCCTCTGCAGAAATTGATTTAAGTGTTTGTAAAATCTTTATCTTCTTTAGTACATCGTTTGCTGTTCTGCTTCATCCTGACTATGCTGCTACAAATCTTCTAGAAATACCTGTTGTTGCACACATGGAAAAAATTACAAATTCATGAGAGGGGAAAAAATTACAAATTCATGAGAGAGTATTGTAATTAATTAAAACTCACTTTTCAGGTACTTCTCATTCTGCTTCCTTCCCTTTATTTGTATTTCTGGGTGATGTTATCCATTCCACTTGCAATGTCAGTCTTTGGGTTTCAGAGCTGTAAAGAAAAAAAAAACCTTCAGCGATTGCTGGTGAGTTTTAACATACTCTGACATGA
Organism: Dysdera silvatica; assembly: GCA_006491805.2. Taxonomy (NCBI): domain Eukaryota; kingdom Metazoa; phylum Arthropoda; class Arachnida; order Araneae; family Dysderidae; genus Dysdera; species Dysdera silvatica. The sequence continues at coordinate 15,708 of QLNU02001198.1, read as the reverse complement.
AACTGTGATTTTTTCCACTTTCCTACCCAGCAAAGTATTTCCACCACACCTTCTGCTGAAGAAATAAAAACTTGCTATTTTACAGGCGGCAGCTTTTGCCAAACTTCCCTGCCCTCTAATAATAATCTGGCTGCCGAATACTTGTGATTGAAACGGCACTTGTAGGAGCTGCAGAATTGAGTAATTTGTGTTTCGTTTTTTCTGTTGTGTTTTTGGTGTTTGCGTTCCTGGCTTTCTGCTATATTCTATATAGCGTTCGTACACTTCTCGGAAGTTTATAACATTCACACATCGTTAAGCAGATTATACCTTTCACACACCTTTAGGAGGCTTATAACAATCACACTGTTTAATTTATAGCATTCATACGCCTTTAAGCGGCTCATAACATTCATACGCCAATGGCTCATAACATTCACACATTAGGATAGATAATTTATGGCATTCACACACTTCCATGAAGTGTAATATTTATAGATTCATTTTGTGTAATTGTGTTTGATGGTTTATTTTTCTCTTTATTCGTGCTCTTGTTGTGTTCATGTTCTGTTCTAAATTATTCCGATTATCTTTGAAGAAAATTCTATCTTAACACATAGGACATGTCTCCGTCTGCTGACAAAACCCTATGGGCTACATGAGTAGCCACTAAAGCACTGCTTCCCTCTGCAGAAATTGATTCAAGTGTTTGTAAAAGCTTTATCTTCTTTAGTACATCGTTTGCTGTTCTGCTTCATCCTGACTATGCTACTACAAATCTTCTAGAAATACCTGTTGTTGCACACATGGAAAAAATTACAAATTCATGAGAGGGGAAAAAATTACAAATTCATGAGAGAGTATTGTAATTAATTAAAACTCACTTTTCAGGTCCTTCTCATTCTGCTTCCTTCCCTTTATTTGTATGTCTGGGTGATGTTATCCATTCCACTTGCAATGTCAGTCTTTGGGTTTCAGAGCTGTAAAGAAAAAAAAAACCTTCAGCGATTGCTGGTGAGTTTTAACATACTCTGACATGAAACTGTGATTTTTTCCACTTTCCTACCCAGCAAAGTATTTCCACCAAACCTTCTGCTGAAGAAATAAAAACTTGCTATTTTACAGGCGGCAGCTTTTGCCAAACTTCCCTGCCCTCTAATAATAATCTGGCTGCCGAATCCTTGTGATTGAAACGGCACTTGTAGGAGCTGCAGAATTGAGTAATTTGCGTTTCGTTTTTTCTGTTGTGTTTTTGGTGTTTGCGTTCCTGGCTTTCTGCTATATTCTATATAGCGTTCGTACACTTCTCGGAAGTTTATAACATTCACACATCGTTAAGCAGATTATACCTTTCACACACCTTTAGGAGGTTTATAACAATCACACTGTTTAATTTATAGCATTCATACGCCTTTAAGCGGCTCATAACATTCATACGCCAATGGCTCATAACATTCACACATTAGGATAGATAATTTATGGCATTCACACACTTCCATGAAGTGTAATATTTATAGATTCATTTTGTGTAATTGTGTTTGATGGTTTATTTTTCTCTTTATTCGTGCTCTTGTTGTGTTCGTGTTCTGTTCTAAATTATTCCGATTATCTTTGAAGAAAATTCTATCTTAGCACATAGGACATGTCTCCGTCTGCTGACAAAACCCTATGGGCTACATGAGTAGCCACTAAAGCACTGCTTCCCTCTGCAGAAATTGATTAAGTGTTTGTAAAATCTTTATCTTCTTTAGTACATCGTTTGCTGTTCTGCTTCATCCTGACTATGCTGCTACAAATCTTCTAGAAATACCTGTTGTTGCACACATGGAAAAAATTACAAATTCATGAGAGGGGAAAAATTACAAATTCATGAGAGAGTATTGTAATTAATTAAAACTCACTTTTCAGGTCCTTCTCATTCTGCTTCCTTACCTTTATTTGTATGTCTGGGTGATGTTATCCATTCCACTTGCAATGTCAGTGTTTGGGTTTCAGAGCTGTAAAGAAAAAAAAAACCTTCAGCGATTGCTGGTGAGTTTTAACATACTCTGACATGAAACTGTGATTTTTTCCACTTTCCTACCCAGCAAAGTATTTCCACCACACCTTCTGCTGAAGAAATAAAAACTTGCTATTTTACAGGCGGCAGCTTTTGCCAAACTTCCCTGCCCTCTAATAATAATCTGGCTGCCGAATACTTGTGATTGAAACGGCACTTGTAGGAGCTGCAGAATTGAGTAATTTGCGTTTCGTTTTTTCTGTTGTGTTTTTGGTGTTTGCGTTCCTGGCTTTCTGCTATATTCTATATAGCGTTCGTACACTTCTCGGAAGTTTATAACATTCACACATCGTTAAGCAGATTATACCTTTCACACACCTTTAGGAGGTTTATAACAATCACACTGTTTAATTTATAGCATTCATACGCCTTTAAGCGGCTCATAACATTCATACGCCAATGGCTCATAACATTCACACATTAGGATAGATAATTTATGGCATTCACACACTTCCATGAAGTGTAATATTTATAGATTCATTTTGTGTAATTGTGTTTGATGGTTTATTTTTCTCTTTATTCGTGCTCTTGTTGTGTTCATGTTCTGTTCTAAATTATTCCGATTATCTTTGAAGAAAATTCTATCTTAACACATAGGACATGTCTACGTCTGCTGACAAAACCCTATGGGCTACATGAGTAGCCACTAAAGCACTGCTTCCCTCTGCAGAAATTGATTTAAGTGTTTGTAAAATCTTTATCTTCTTTAGTACATCGTTTGCTGTTCTGCTTCATCCTGACTATGCTGCTACAAATCTTCTAGAAATACCTGTTGTTGCACACATGGAAAAAATTACAAATTCATGAGAGGGGAAAAAATTACAAATTCATGAGAGAGTATTGTAATTAATTAAAACTCACTTTTCAGGTACTTCTCATTCTGCTTCCTTCCCTTTATTTGTATTTCTGGGTGATGTTATCCATTCCCCTTGCAATGTCAGTCTTTGGGTTTCAGAGCTGTAAAGAAAAAAAAAACCTTCAGCGATTGCTGGTGATTTTTAACATACTCTGACATGAAACTGTGATTTTTTCCACTTTCCTACCCAGCAAAGTATTTCCACCAAACCTTCTGCTGAAGAAATAAAAACTTGCTATTTTACAGGCTGCAGCTTTTGCCAAACTTCCCTGCCCTCTAATAATAATCTGGCTGCCGAATACTTGTGATTGAAACGGCACTTGTAGGAGCTTCAGAATTGAGTAATTTGCGTTTCGTTTTTTCTGTTGTGTTTTTGGTGTTTGCGTTCCTGGCTTTCTGCTATATCCTATATAGCGTTCGTACACTTCTCGGAAGTTTATAACATTCACACATCGTTAAGCAGATTATACCTTTCACACGCCTTTAGGAGGTTTATAACAATCACACTGTTTAATTTATAGCATTCATACGCCTTTAAGCGGCTCATAACATTCATACGCCATTGAGAAGCTCATAACATTCACACATTAGGATAGATAATTTATGGCATTCACACACTTCCATGAAGTGTAATATTTATAGATTCATTTTGTGTAATTGTGTTTGATGGTTTATTTTTCTCTTTATTCGTGCTCTTGTTGTGTTCGTGTTCTGTTCTAAATTATTCCGATTATCTTTGAAGAAAATTCTATCTTAACATATAGGACATGTCTCCGTCTGCTGACAAAACCCTATGGGCTACATGAGTAGCCACTAAAGCACTGCTTCCCTCTGCAGAAATTGATTCAAGTGTTTGTAAAATCTTTATCTTCTTTAGTACATCGTTTGCTGTTCTGCTTCATCCTGACTATGCTACTACAAATCTTCTAGAAATACCTGTTGTTGCACACATGGAAAAAATTACAAATTCATGAGAGGGGAAAAAATTACAAATTCATGAGAGAGTATTGTAATTAATTAAAACTCACTTTTCAGGTCCTTCTCATTCTGCTTCCTTCCCTTTATTTGTATGTCTGGGTGATGTTATCCATTCCACTTGCAATGTCAGTCTTTGGGCTTCAGAGCTGTAAAGAAAAAAAAAACCTTCAGCGATTGCTGGTGAGTTTTAACATACTCTGACATGAAACTGTGATTTTTTTCTACTTTCCTACCCAGCAAAGTATTTCCACTGAAAAATATGTGGAAAAAAGAGAATTTTACGAGCAATGCTGTTTCTAGTTTAATTTATAGTTGAAAGGTTGCATATTTAGTATTATAATGCTTTAAGCATGGTAATTTGATACAGAAAATATAAAAAATTTAGTGTATTTTTTAAAGAAATGGCAATTTACTTGTTTACTCACCTATAAAAGGCAATTTTTCTTGCAGGAGTTTCCTGTCCTCATCTTCAGCCGCCTGAGTTATGTTTTTCAAGTTCTTGTTTCACTGTTTAATGTCTCTGATTAGTCCTTGATTATTTATGTAAGTATGTTTAAGCATCTTTTCATCGTCAATTAAATTTTTTAAAAACTGAAGTGTAACTGTTTTGAATCTGAAAATGATTTATTGATTTCATTGTTTCTTTTTCAAACAATGAAAACTTAATCACTTTGGTTTTTACTGTTGATAACAATACCCTCTAATTTATTTTTAACAGTGTGTTTTATAAAATAGATAAATCAATTGTTGAAATATTTAGGATTGTGTAAACCAGTATTTTAGTTTTTTTATGTACAATTTATCTTAAATACGAATCTAACATTGATGTTCCGTATTTGTGGACATAATAGAGTAATTCTTATTAAATGCATGACGGAATATATCCAAGCATGTGTGAATATATATATCATCATCATCATCATATTCAACCATTATCTATCCACTGCTGGATGAAGGTCTCTCCAAATGCTTTCCACACAAGTCTATCCTGAGCAATTCGCTTCCACGTCACCCCAACCTGTTTTCTTATTTCATCCACCCATCTAGTTTGAGGACGTTTTCTAGGTCTTCGGTGGTCTCTTGGAATCCAGTTCAGAATTTCTGTTGTCCATCGTTGATCAGTTCTTCTTGCAATATGCCCAGCCCATCGCCATTTCAGCCCTTTTACTTTAACAATGATGTCCTCTACTCTAGTTTGCTCTCTCACCCAAGTGTTTCTTTTTCGATCTCTCCTAGTTATTCCAAGCATGCACCTCTCCATGCTCCTTTGCGTTGTCTGTAACTTTCGTATTGCTCCAACTGTTAGACTCCATGTCTCTGATCCATAAGAGAGGACTGGCAATACACACTGGTTGAAGACTTCTCGGAAGTTTATAACATTCACACATCGTTAAGCAGATTATACCTTTCACGCACCTTTAGGAGGTTTATAACAATCACACTGTTTAATTTATAGCATTCATACGCCTTTAAGCGGCTCATAACATTCATACGCCAATGGCTCATAACATTCACACATTAGGATAGATAATTTATGGCATTCACACACTTCCATGAAGTGTAATATTTATAGATTCATTTTGTGTAATTGTGTTTGATGGTTTATTTTTCTCTTTATTCGTGCTCTTGTTGTGTTCGTGTTCTGTTCTAAATTATTCCGATTATCTTTGAAGAAAATTCTGTCTTAACACATAGGACATGTCTCCGTCTGCTGACAAAACCCTATGGGCTACATGAGTAGCCACTAAAGCACTGCTTCCCTCTGCAGAAATTGATTCAAGTGTTTGTAAAAGCTTTATCTTCTTTAGTACATCGTTTGCTGTTCTGCTTCATCCTGACTATGCTACTACAAATCTTCTAGAAATACCTGTTGTTGCACACATGGAAAAAATTACAAATTCATGAGAGGGGAAAAAATTACAAATTCATGAGAGAGTATTGTAATTAATTAAAACTCACTTTTCAGGTACTTCTCATTCTGCTTCCTTCCCTTTATTTGTATGTCTGGGTGATGTTATCCATTCCACTTGCAATGTCAGTCTTTGGGTTTCAGAGCTGTAAAGAAAAAAAAAACCTTCAGCAATTGCTGGTGAGTTTTAACATACTCTGACATGAAACTGTGATTTTTTCCACTTTCCTACCCAGCAAAGTATTTCCACCACACCTTCTGCTGAAGAAATAAAAACTTGCTATTTTACAGGCGGCAGCTTTTGCCAAACTTCCCTGCCCTCTAATAATAATCTGGCTGCCGAATCCTTGTGATTGAAACGGCACTTGTAGGAGCTGCAGAATTGAGTAATTTGCGTTTCGTTTTTTCTGTTGTGTTTTTGGTGTTTGCGTTCCTGGCTCTCTGCTATATTCTATATAGCGTTCGTACACTTCTCGGAAGTTTATAACATTCACACATCGTTAAGCAGATTATACCTTTCACACACCTTTAGGAGGCTTATAACAATCACACTGTTTAATTTATAGCATTCATACGCCTTTAAGCGGCTCATAACATTCATACGCCAATGGCTCATAACATTCACACATTAGTATAGATAATTTATGGCATTCACACACTTCCATGAAGTGTAATATTTATAGATTCATTTTGTGTAATTGTGTTTATGATGGTTTATTTTTCTCTTTATTCGTGCTCTTGTTGTGTTCGTGTTCTGTTCTAAATTATTCCGATTATCTTTGAAGAAAATTCTATCTTAGCACATAGGACATGTCTCCGTCTGCTGACAAAACCCTATGGGCTACATGAGTAGCCACTAAAGCACTGCTTCCCTCTGCAGAAATTGATTTAAGTGTTTGTAAAATCTTTATCTTCTTTAGTACATCGTTTGCTGTTCTGCTTCATCCTGACTATGCTGCTACAAATCTTCTAGAAATACCTGTTGTTGCACACATGGAAAAAATTACAAATTCATGAGAGGGGAAAAAATTACAAATTCATGAGAGGGGAAAAAATTACAAATTCATGAGAGGGGAAAAAATTACAAATTCATGAGAGAGTATTGTAATTAATTAAAACTCACTTTTCAGGTCCTTCTCATTCTGCTTCCTTCCCTTTATTTGTATTTCTGGGTGATGTTATCCATTCCACTTGCAATGTCAGTCTTTGGGTTTCAGAGCTGTAAAGAAAAAAAAAACCTTCAGCGATTGCTGGTGAGTTTTAACATACTCTGACATGAAACTGTGATTTTTTTCCACTTTCCTACCCAGCAAAGTATTTCCACTGAAAACTATCGGAAAAAGGAGAGTTTTGCAAGCAAAGTGTTGTTTCTATTTTAATTTATGGTTGAAAGGTTGGCATATTTAATATTATAATGCTTTAGCATGGTAATTTTATACAGAAAATATAAAAAAATTTAGCATATTTCTTAAAGAAATGGCAATTACTTGTTTACTCACCTATAAAAGGAAATTTTTCTTGCAGGAGTTTCCGGTCCTCATCTTCGCCGCTGGGTTATGTTTTTCAAGGTCTTGTTTCACTGTTTAATGTCTCTGATTAGTCCTTGATTATTTACGTAAATATGTTTAAACATCTTTTCTTCGTCAATTAAGTTTTTTAAAAACTGAAGTGTAACTGTTTTGAATCTGAAAATGGTTTATTGATTTCATTGTTTCTTTTTCAAACAATGAAAACTTAATCACTTTGGTTTTTACTGTTGATAACAATACCCTCTAATTTATTTTTAACAGTGTGTTTTATAAAATAGATAAATCAATTGTTGAAATATTTAGGATTGTGTAAACCAGTATTTTAGTTTTTTTATGTACAATTTATCTTAAATACGAATCTAACATTGATGTTCCGAATTTGTGGACATAATAGAGTAATTCTTAATTAAATGCATGATGGAATATATCCAAGCATGTGTCTATATATATCATCATCATTGTCATCATAATTCAACCATTATCTATCCACTTGGTGGATGATGGTCTCCCTAAATGCTTTCCACACATGTCTATTCCTGGGCTATTCGTTCCACGTCACCCCAACCTCTTTTCCTTATTTCATACACCCATCTAGTTTGAGATGTTTTTCTAGTCTTCGGTGGTCTCTTGGAATCCAGTTCAGAATTTCTGTTGTCATCGTTGATCAGTTCTTCTTGCAATATGCCCAGCCCATCTCCATTTCAGCTCTTTTACTTTAACAATGATGTCCTCCACTTTAGTTTGCTCTCTCTCCCAAGTGTTCCTTTTTCGATATCTCCTAGTTATTCCAAGTATGCACTTCTCAAGCATGCTTTTTCTCCATGCTCCTTTGCGTTGTCTGTAACTTTCGTATTGCTCCAACTGTTAGACTCCATGTCTCTGATCCATAAGAGAGGACTGGCAATACACACTGGTTGAAGGCTTCTCGGAAGTTTATAACATTCACACATCGTTAAGCCGATTATACCTTTCACACACCTTTAGGAGGTTTATAACAATCACACTGTTTAATTTGTAACATTCATATGCCTTTAAGCGGCTCATAACATTCATACGCCATTGAGAAGCTCATAACATTCACACATTAGGATAGATAATTTATGGCATTCACACACTTCCATGAAGTGTAATATTTATAGATTCATTTTGTGTAATTGTGTTTGATGGTTTATTTTTCTCTTTATTCGTGCTCTTGTTGTGTTCGTGTTCTGTTCTAAATTATTCCGATTATCTTTGAAGAAAATTCTATCTTAACACATAGGACATGTCTCCGTCTGCTGACAAAACCCTATGGGCTACATGAGTAGCCACTAAAGCACTGCTTCCCTCTGCAGAAATTGATTTAAGTGTTTGTAAAATCTTTATCTTCTTTAGTACATCGTTTGCTGTTCTGCTTCATCCTGACTATGCTGCTACAAATCTTCTAGAAATACCTGTTGTTGCACACATGGAAAAAATTACAAATTCATGAGAGGGGAAAAAATTACAAATTCATGAGAGAGTATTGTAATTAATTAAAACTCACTTTTCAGGTGCTTCTCATTCTGCTTCCTTCCCTTTATTTGTATTTCTGGGTGATGTTATCCATTCCACTTGCAATGTCAGTGTTTGGGCTTCAGAGCTGTAAAGAAAAAAAAAACCTTCAGCAATTGCTGGTGAGTTTTAACATACTCTGACACAAAACTGTGATTTTTTCCACTTTCCTACCCAGCAAAGTATTTCCACCACACCTTCTGCTGAAGAAATAAAAACTTGCTATTTTACAGGCGGCAGCTTTTGCCAAACTTCCCTGCCCTCTAATAATAATCTGGCTGCCGAATCCTTGTGATTGAAACGGCACTTGTAGGAGCTGCAGAATTGAGTAATTTGCGTTTCGTTTTTTCTGTTGTGTTTTTGGTGTTTGCGTTCCTGGCTTTCTGCTATATTCTATATAGCGTTCGTACACTTCTCGGAAGTTTATAACATTCACACATCGTTAAGCAGATTATACCTTTCACACACCTTTAGGAGGTTTATAACAATCACACTGTTTAATTTATAGCATTCATACGCCTTTAAGCGGCTCATAACATTCATACGCCAATGGCTCATAACATTCACACATTAGGATAGATAATTTATGGCATTCACACACTTCCATGAAGTGTAATATTTATAGATTCATTTTGTGTAATTGTGTTTGATGGTTTATTTTTCTCTTTATTCGTGCTCTTGTTGTGTTCATGTTCTGTTCTAAATTATTCCGATTATCTTTGAAGAAAATTCTATCTTAACACATAGGACATGTCTACGTCTGCTGACAAAACCCTATGGGCTACATGAGTAGCCACTAAAGCACTGCTTCCCTCTGCAGAAATTGATTTAAGTGTTTGTAAAATCTTTATCTTCTTTAGTATATCGTTTGCTGTTCTGCTTCATCCTGACTATGCTACTACAAATCTTCTAGAAATACCTGTTGTTGCACACATGGAAAAAGTTACAAATTCATGAGAGGGGAAAAAATTACAAATTCATGAGAGAGTATTGTAATTAATTAAAACTCACTTTTCAGGTACTTCTCATTCTGCTTCCTTCCCTTTATTTGTATGTCTGGGTGATGTTATCCATTCCACTTGCAATGTCAGTCTTTGGGTTTCAGAGCTGTAAAGAAAAAAAAAACCTTCAGCGATTGCTGGTGAGTTTTAACATACTCTGACATGAAACTCTGATTTTTTTCTACTTTCCTACCCAGCAAAGTATTTCCACTGAAAAATATGTGGAAAAAAGAGAATTTTACGAGCAATGTTGTTTCTAGTTTAATTTATAGTTGAAAGGTTGCATATTTAGTATTATAATGCTTTAAGCATGGTAATTTGATACAGAAAATATAAAGAATTTAGTATATTTTTTAAAGAAATGGCAATTTACTTGTTTACTCACCTATAAAAGGCAATTTTTCTTGCAGGAGTTTCCTGTCCTCATCTTCAGCCACCTGGGTTATGTTTTTCAAGTTCTTGTTTCACTGTTTAATGTCTCTGATTAGTCCTTGATTATTTATGTAAATATGTTTAAACATCTTTTCTTCGTCAATTAAATTTTTTAAAAACTGAAGTGTAACTGTTTTGAATCTGAAAATGATTTATTGATTTCATTGTTTCTTTTTCAAACAATGAAAACTTAATCACTTTGGTTTTTACTGTTGATAACAATACCCTCTAATTTATTTTTAACAGTGTGTTTTATAAAATAGATCAATCAATTGTTGAAATATTTAGGATTGTGTAAATCAGTATTTTAGTTTTTTTATGTACAATTTATCTTAAATATGAATCTAACATTGATGTTCCGAATTTGTGGACATAATAGAGTAATTCTTATTAAATGCATGACGGAATATATCCAAGCATGTGTGAATATATATCATCATCATCGTCATCATATTCAACCATTATCTATCCACTGCTGGATGAAGGTCTCTCCAAATGCTTTCCACACAAGTCTATCCTGAGCAATTCGCTTCGACGTCACCCCAACCTCTTTTCTTATTTCATCCACCCATCTAGTTTGAGGATGTCTTCAAGGTCTTCGGTGGTCTCTTTGAATCCAGTTGAGAATTTAAGTTGCCCATCGTTCATCAGTTCTTCTTGCCATGTGCCCAGCCCATCGCCATTTCAGCTTTTTTACTTTAACAATGATGTCCTCTACTCTAGTTTGCTCTCTCAACCAAGTGTTTCTATTTCGATCTCTCCTAGTTATTCCAAGTATGCACTTCTCAAGCATGCTTTTTCTCCATGCTCCTTTGGGTTGTCTGTAACTTTCTTATTGCTCCAACTGTTAGACTCCATGTCTCTGATCCATAAGAGAGGACTGGCAATACACGCTGGTTGAAGGCTTCTCGGAAGTTTATAACATTCACACATCGTTAAGCCGATTATACCTTTCACACACCTTTAGGAGGTTTATAACAATCACACTGTTTAATTTGTAACATTCATATGCCTTTAAGCGGCTCATAACATTCATACGCCATTGAGAAGCTCATAACATTCACACATTAGGATAGATAATTTATGGCATTCACACACTTCCATGAAGTGTAATATTTATAGATTCATTTTGTGTAATTGTGTTTATGATGGTTTATTTTTCTCTTTATTCGTGCTCTTGTTGTGTTCGTGTTCTGTTCTAAATTATTCCGATTATCTTTGAAGAAAATTTTATCTTAACACATAGGACATGTCTCCGTCTGCTGACAAAACCCTATGGGCTACATGAGTAGCCACTAAAGCACTGCTTCCCTCTGCAGAAATTGATTTAAGTGTTTGTAAAATCTTTATCTTCTTTAGTACATCGTTTGCTGTTCTGCTTCATCCTGACTATGCTACTACAAATCTTCTAGAAATACCTGTTGTTGCACACATGGAAAAAATTACAAATTCATGAGAGGGGAAAAAATTACAAATTCATGAGAGAGTATTGTAATTAATTAAAACTCACTTTTCAGGTACTTCTCATTCTGCTTCCTTCCCTTTATTTGTATGTCTGGGTGATGTTATCCATTCCACTTGCAATGTCAGTCTTTGGGTTTCAGAGCTGTAAAGAAAAAAAAAACCTTCAGCAATTGCTGGTGAGTTTTAACATACTCTGACATGAAACTGTGATTTTTTCCACTTTCCTACCCAGCAAAGTATTTCCACCAAACCTTCTGCTGAAGAAATAAAAACTTGCTATTTTACAGGCGGCAGCTTTTGCCAAACTTCCCTGCCCTCTAATAATAATCTGGCTGCCGAATACTTGTGATTGAAACGGCACTTGTAGGAGCTGCAGAATTGAGTAATTTGTGTTTCGTTTTTTCTGTTGTGTTTTTGGTGTTTGCGTTCCTGGCTTTCTGCTATATTCTATATAGCGTTCGTACACTTCTCGGAAGTTTATAACATTCACACATCGTTAAGCAGATTATACCTTTCACACGCCTTTAGGAGGTTTATAACAATCACACTGTTTAATTTATAGCATTCATACGCCTTTAAGCGGCTCATAACATTCATACGCCATTGAGAAGCTCATAACATTCACACATTAGGATAGATAATTTATGGCATTCACACACTTCCATGAAGTGTAATATTTATAGATTCATTTTGTGTAATTGTGTTTATGATGGTTTATTTTTCTCTTTATTCGTGCTCTTGTTGTGTTCGTGTTCTGTTCTAAGTTATTCCGATTACCTTTGAAGAAAATTCTATCTTAGCATATAGGACATGCCTCGGTCTCCTGACAAAACTCTATGGGCTATATGAGTAGCTACTAAAGAACTGCTTCCCTATGCAGAAATTGATTTAAGTGTTTGTAAAATCTTTATCTTCTTTAGTATATCGTTTGCTGTTCTGCTTCATCCTGACTATGCTACTACAAATCTTCTAGAAATACCTGTTGTTGCACACATGGAAAAAGTTACAAATTCATGAGAGGGGAAAAAATTACAAATTCATGAGAGAGTATTGTAATTAATTAAAACTCACTTTTCAGGTCCTTCTCATTCTACTTCCTTCCCTTTATTTGTATGTCTGGGTGATGTTATCCATTCCACTTGCAATGTCAGTCTTTGGGTTTCAGAGCTGTAAAGAAAAAAAAAACCTTCAGCAATTGCTGGTGAGTTTTAACATACTCTGACATGAAACTGTGATTTTTTCCACTTTCCTACCCAGCAAAGTATTTCCACCACACCTTCTGCTGAAGAAATAAAAACTTGCTATTTTACAGGCGGCAGCTTTTGCCAAACTTCCCTGCCCTCTAATAATAATCTGGCTGCCGAATACTTGTGATTGAAACGGCACTTGTAGGAGCTTCAGAATTGAGTAATTTGCGTTTCGTTTTTTCTGTTGTGTTTTTGGTGTTTGCGTTCCTGGCTTTCTGCTATATCCTATATAGCGTTCGTACACTTCTCGGAAGTTTATAACATTCACACATCGTTAAGCAGATTATACCTTTCACACACCTTTAGGAGGCTTATAACAATCACACTGTTTAATTTATAGCATTCATACGCCTTTAAGCGGCTCATAACATTCATACGCCAATGGCTCATAACATTCACACATTAGGATAGATAATTTATGGCATTCACACACTTCCATGAAGTGTAATATTTATAGATTCATTTTGTGTAATTGTGTTTGATGGTTTATTTTTCTCTTTATTCGTGCTCTTGTTGTGTTCATGTTCTGTTCTAAATTATTCCGATTATCTTTGAAGAAAATTCTATCTTAACACATAGGACATGTCTCCGTCTGCTGACAAAACCCTATGGGCTACATGAGTAGCCACTAAAGCACTGCTTCCCTCTGCAGAAATTGATTTAAGTGTTTGTAAAATCTTTATCTTCTTTAGTATATCGTTTGCTGTTCTGCTTCATCCTGACTATGCTACTACAAATCTTCTAGAAATACCTGTTGTTGCACACATGGAAAAAGTTACAAATTCATGAGAGGGGAAAAAATTACAAATTCATGAGAGAGTATTGTAATTAATTAAAACTCACTTTTCAGGTCCTTCTCATTCTGCTTCCTTCCCTTTATTTGTATGTCTGGGTGATGTTATCCATTCCACTTGCAATGTCAGTCTTTGGGCTTCAGAGCTGTAAAGAAAAAAAAAACCTTCAGCGATTGCTGGTGAGTTTTAACATACTCTGACATGAAACTGTGATTTTTTCCACTTTCCTACCCAGCAAAGTATTTCCACCACACCTTCTGCTGAAGAAATAAAAACTTGCTATTTTACAGGCGGCAGCTTTTGCCAAACTTCCCTGCCCTCTAATAATAATCAGGCTGCCGAATACTTGTGATTGAAACGGCACTTGTAGGAGCTGCAGAATTGAGTAATTTGCGTTTCGTTTTTTCTGTTGTGTTTTTGTGTTTGCGTTCCTGGCTTTCTGCTATATTCTATATAGCGTTCGTACACTTCTCGGAAGTTTATAACATTCACACATCGTTAAGCAGATTATACCTTTCACACACCTTTAGGAGGCTTATAACAATCACACTGTTTAATTTATAGCATTCATACGCCTTTAAGCGGCTCATAACATTCATACGCCAATGGCTCATAACATTCACACATTAGTATAGATAATTTATGGCATTCACACACTTCCATGAAGTGTAATATTTATAGATTCATTTTGTGTAATTGTGTTTGATGGTTTATTTTTCTCTTTATTCGTGCTCTTGTTGTGTTCTTGTTCTGTTCTAAATTATTCCGATTATCTTTGAAGAAAATTCTATCTTAACACATAGGACATGTCTCCGTCTGCTGACAAAACCCTATGGGCTACATGAGTAGCCACTAAAGCACTGCTTCCCTATGCAGAAATTGATTTAAGTGTTTGTAAAATCTTTATCTTCTTTAGTACATCGTTTGCTGTTCTGCTTCATCCTGACTATGCTGCTACAAATCTTCTAGAAATACCTGTTGTTGCACACATGGAAAAAATTACAAATTCATGAGAGAGTATTGTAATTAATTAAAACTCACTTTTCAGGTCCTTCTCATTCTGCTTCCTTCCTTTTATTTGTATGTCTGGGTGATGTTATCCATTCCACTTGCAATGTCAGTCTTTGGGTTTCAGAGCTGTAAAGAAAAAAAAAAACCTTCAGCGATTGCTGGTGAGTTTTAACATACTCTGACATGAAACTGTGATTTTTCCACTTTCCTACCCAGCAAAGTATTTCCACCAAACCTTCTGCTGAAGAAATGAAAACTTGCTATTTTACAGGTATCAGCTTTTGCCAAACTTCCCTGCCCTCTAATAATAATCTGGCTGCCGAATACTTGTGATTGAAACGGCACTTGTAGGAGCTGCAGAATTGAGTAATTTGTGTTTCGTTTTTTCTGTTGTGTTTTTGGTGTTTGCGTTCCTGGCTTTCTGCTATATTCTATATAGCGCTCGTACACTTCTCGGAAGTTTATAACATTCACACATCGTTAAGCAGATTATACCTTTCACACACCTTTAGGAGGCTTATAACAATCACACTGTTTAATTTATAGCATTCATACGCCTTTAAGCGGCTCATAACATTCATACGCCAATGGCTCATAACATTAACACATGAGTATAGATAATTTATGGCATTCACACACTTCCATGAAGTGTAATATTTATAGATTCATTTTGTGTCATTGTGTTTGATGGTTTATTTTTCTCTTTATTCGTGCTCTTGTTGTGTTCGTGTTCTGTTCTAAATTATTCCGATTATCTTTGAAGAAAATTCTATCTTCACACATAGGACATGTCTCCGTCTGCTGACAAAACCCTATGGGCTACATGAGTAGCCACTAAAGCACTGCTTCCCTATGCAGAAATTGATTCAAGTGTTTGTAAAATCTTTATCTTCTTTAGTACATCGTTTGCTGTTCT
>QLNU02001196.1:0-14447 GCA_006491805.2 Dysdera silvatica | reverse complement strand
CTCTATAATAAAACAAATGTCCACTTTTAAGTTCCACCAACTCTTCACCTTTTCTTCTAACTTCACTGAGTCCTACAATGTCCCATTTGATCTTGTCTAGTTCCTCTTCCAATTCCTGAAGTTTTGCTTCAGAAGCAAGGGATCGTCCATTATACGTTGCCAAGGTCAATAACAAACGGCAGCCTGGGCCATTCCAGTGATTCTTAGCACCCCCTGCTTTCATGCCACACTGACCGCTGCCTTGATCAGGAGCACTCCAGCACCTGGAGACTAGGGGCCATGGTTTCTGGTGTGTCAACATAATGGAGGAATTAGCCATAATTTCACCACGCTGGCTAGACGGGTTGGTGAATTAGCCCTCCCCTTCCGCCTTTCTATCCGTGCAGCAAATATTAATTTGCCACATAAATAGAAAGCTCAGCCTGCACCACTTGAAGGCGGGGTAGGACACTAGGTTACTGGCCCGGCCGGTTCCACACATCGTCACATAAGTTCAGCGTGTGGGTCTCCTTCCAGTTAGATACCAGCAACCCTTTTGCAGGCCATATATATATATATATATATATATATATGTCTCTAAAACAGGTTGCAATCTCCCATTAGATATCTTAAAAGAAGCTGGAGAACATGTAGAAGACATACTTGCAAAATTCTTTACCAAATGTCTTAACAGCGGTAACATACCAAACCAATGGGATTCTGCAACAGTAATTCTTTTGCATAAAAAAGGTGATAAAGAGGATTTGAAAAATTACCGACCAATTAGCTTGTTACCTGCTATTTATAAAATCTTCACAAAAGTGCTAACACATCGCCTGCAGAAAAAATTAGATGCAGCTCAACCAAGAGAACAAGCTGGATTTCGAAGTGGATTCAGTACAGTGGACCATATTCAAGTATTAAGAGAATTAATTGAAAGAACACATGAATATGAACTTCCATTGTGTGTTGCATTTATTGACTATGAGAAGGCCTTTGACTCTATTAAAACATCAGCAGTCATCAACTCTTTAAGATCAACAGACATCGAGGATGTGTACATTGACATATTGAAACGTGTGTATAAAAATGCAAGTGCAAAATTTCGGTTACATAAAGATACCAAAACTATCAAACTTGGCAAAGCTGTGAGGCAGGGAGATACCATTTCTCCAAAACTTTTTACTTCAGCTTTACAGATGATTTTTCAGCTGATAAATTGGAATAACAAGGGAATAAAAATAAATGGTGAATATTTAAATCATCTGCGGTTTGCTGATGACATTGTTATTTTTTCAACGAACCCATCAGAACTCCAAGACATGGTACAAGAGCTCTCAACTAGAAGTAAAGAAGTTGGACTCAAGATGAACCTACAAAAAACTAAGATCATGTTCAATAATTTTGTAGAGGAAACAAAAATACAAGTTGACAACACTGAGCTAGAAATTGCTGATTCATATATTTACCTTGGCCAGCTGATTTCAATGGATGGCAACATTATGAAAGAACTCAACAGACGTATTAAACTTGGCTGGAGTGCATTTGGAAGAAACAGTTTTATCCTGAAGGGGAAATTGCCTTTGTGTCTAAAAAGAAAGGTCTTCAACCAGTGTGTATTGCCAGTCCTCTCTTATGGATCAGAGACATGGAGTCTAACAGTTGGAGCAATACGAAAGTTACAGACAACGCAAAGGAGCATGGAGAGGTGCATGCTTGGAATAACTAGGAGAGATCGAAAAAGAAACACTTGGGTGAGAGAGCAAACTAGAGTAGAGGACATCATTGTTAAAGTAAAAGGGCTGAAATGGCGATGGGCTGGGCATATTGCAAGAAGAACTGATCAACGATGGACAACAGAAATTCTGAACTGGATTCCAAGAGACCACCGAAGACCTAGAAAACGTCCTCAAACTAGATGGGTGGATGAAATAAGAAAACAGGTTGGGGTGACGTGGAAGCGAATTGCTCAGGATAGACTTGTGTGGAAAGCATTTGGAGAGACCTTCATCCAGCAGTGGATAGATAATGGTTGAATATGATGATGATGATGATATATATATAGAGAGAGGGGGGGGGGGGGAAATGTTTTAAATATAGTAAATTTAGAATTGGAGAGAAGAATAATATAAATAAGAATATAAACGTGTAATTATCTAAGTATAGCGCGCATTGAGTCGCTGCTATAGAATAGTTAAGTTACAGTGCAAAATAAGAAATGCATATATAAAATGAATAGTGCATATAAAAAAATAAAAAATAAAAATAAATAAGAAATACTAAAAACATAGGGCAGATAGAAGAATAATGTTGAATAGGAGAATTAAGAGAAAAGATTAATATAAAATAAAATATTCAAACATATACATATATATACATACAAATATAAACATATAAATATATACACACACACACATATATATAAATACGACTTAATATAAGCATGCAGCCCCAGAACCGTCATCAGGGGCCTTTTCAAACTTAATCATCTAACTCGCCCTATATTTTTTTATTCATACATATATATATATATATCGGACCTGATATGGTACTACATGTGGTACAGACAGAGATAATATGTAGGAACAACAGGCCAAATAAAATTATGCAATATATGCTTACACTGTCTTTATTTTTTAAATATAAGTTCGATCCTTCTATCTTTTAGAATTGCGAACTTGTCGATGATATCGTCAAAAATTGGTTGAATTTCAAATAACTGGTCTAGTATTTCCTTTTCAATTGAAATTTTTGACAAATTTCTATATCTGTCTTCCAACATTATATTACGCCAACTGGTTTTGATTCTGTTTACGCCTGAAAACTCCGTTCTACGGAAATGCTAGTGGACGGAATAGTCTCTATTAAGCAAAAAAGTTAATAAGCTTCTTTAAATATGTATCTGTTTTCTGTTAAAATTTCCATGAATGTTTGTAATTCCGTATCTCTATACTTCTTATCCAGATATATGTGCTTTAATTCATTTTTCAATCTTTGGAAATCAGTAAATATATTGAGGTAATACACATTTAAATTATTTATTGCTTCTATAGGAAATTTACAAATTTTGATGTATCCATTAATGAAATGAAATGAAGATTTCCATATTTTGAAAACGTGTGGTAATCTGTAATGAAATAGTATCTAATATTGCATAAAATATAAAATTTCATAATTTTCAAAAACTTGATCTCGTGTGAGCGTCACTTCCCCCCACCCCCCTCGCGATGTTCATTGTTGGGACTGTTGTATTCGAGGTCAATAATTCGAATATTTCCATGAACGTATCTTCATCTCGTTTGCTGTTTAAGAACATCTGCGTATTTTTAATTTGTGAGATGCAAAAATTAATGTCAAATAACTTGTTTTGTAGTACATTGAAAAGAACATCCGTAAGTCCAAAATTATCGTTAAAAACCAACAACACCAACAGTGAAAATGCAAAGTTGTTATATATATTTTAATAACCGACACTCTGCTTATGCGAAATTTGGTCGGAATTTGGATCGTTCATAATCACAGTAAATACTTCTTTTAAAGAATCCCAGTCTTTATTTATAACACTCATTTTAGAGTTTGATGTCCATTGCGTAATAACAGAAATAGGAATAAGTTTTCCGACGATTGTGTCGACCACGTGAGTTCGCTTGGAAGAATGATGTAAAAATGCAGGTACGTCGCTTATAGTTGCAAAAAATATGCGGCACTGTGAAATGCTGTTGCAGCTTAGTTGTAGCACTAAATTCAGACGATGTGCCAAACAATGAATAAAACTGCTTCTGGCGCTACTTCTTTAATTTGGGACTGAAGACCATTTAAGTGCCCTGATGTTAAGCTTGTCCCATCAAGACATTGGCTTATAAGTTTTGATTTATAGTTAAATTTTCGAGACATCTTGATACAAGGTTAAATAATGCTTCGGAAGTCCGATTGGAACTGACGTCATAAAATCCTAAAAATCTATCCACTAATATTCCACCAGCAATAACATACCTAATTATGATACTACATTGAGATTTATCTATGGAATCGTCTACTTGCATAGAAAAAAATGGAATCTTTTATTTCTTTTTCAATATGTTCATCAATATATTGCGAAACGCAATCGATTATTTCATTCTGAATAGTTTCAGAATTGCCGGCAAACATGAGTGTGATTTTACAATATAGGGTTCGTGAATGTCCACAGGGCTTATCGAAATAAAGGTTTCTAACAATTCTTTAAAATTACCATGATTAGTGGAGGTTACATCTTTGTGATGACCATGAAATGCTAATTCTTTCTTCTCCAAATAGAGAAAAGTACAAATAGGCAATTTCATAGATCGTCTATTAAGCTGCACGTTTTCATTGAAGCGTTTAATATATATTGCCTAAAGTATTCTTTTAAAGCATCCTCAATACCACTTAAATTTT
Source organism: Dysdera silvatica (assembly GCA_006491805.2). Lineage (NCBI taxonomy): Eukaryota > Metazoa > Arthropoda > Arachnida > Araneae > Dysderidae > Dysdera > Dysdera silvatica. Next base: position 10,052 of record QLNU02001196.1, on the reverse strand, counting down.
TCTTTAGATTTGAAAAACATAATGTACAACCTACATGGTCAAAACGACATGTTTATGTAGAGCACGGGTAACGTTACCAAAATCATTCGAAACCACTCTTATTTCACACATTTGATTTAACACCAATGATTAAACATGGCATACAAAAAAGTTTATTTAAATAATAACTCCCACACAGCCATTCAAACTCCGAATACCACAAAATCTTAAAACGCCAATTATATACTTTGTCCTTTTTTTTTTTTTTGCAACTTTACTTACGTTTAACATAGGCATAGATAGGCTTTTCCTTACTTAAAAATCTTTTTTATCATCGTTATTCCACCTGGAAAATGGGGTGTCTAATAAAATACATACTTGGTCATTTAAGGGACACGCCATATTTTAAAAGAACCTATTAGGTTTAACCTAAAGAATCAAGTAACGGAAGTGTTTTTCTAGGCGGTTTGAGAACTTGCAGCATAGTGCGCATATCTGAACTTTGGACCATATAAAGGAGTGGTTCCCAACTGGTGGTCCGCGTATGGGTCCCAAGTGGTCCGCAAGACGGGTTATTATTTAAAAAAATAATTAAAAACTTATAAAAATGATTCACAATTTTTATTTCTGATCAAGTGATACCTCTGTTTTGGTAATTTTTACCTTTTTCCCATGAAAAACCTCTAGATTCATAGGTAAAACCTCTGATTTGGCAATACTAACTGGTATGATGATGCGATAAAAATTTCTCTTCTCTGACAATACTTGGTTTCGCCGTAAATAAACCGTCTCCATGGTAACCATGTTCGCAAAGCATTTTCGTTTTGAAGGAAAGCTCTGAATTTCTATCGCCTCGTTTCATTCAGCTCCTTTCTCGGCAGGCAACATTTCGTTGGTGTGTTTAAGTTTAACGCGTTTAAAGCGCTAACTTAAAAACGTAGCCTTCTGTTTCTGAATATAATTCCAATTTTATTAAAGGAATTAAATTTAAAAAAATAGTGGGCTCAAAATAAAATTTCGAATTTTATTTTTCTAATCAAATTTTAAATTTGACAAAAAGGAAAAAGAATTTGGAATTTAAATTTAAAACAAAAGAAGCTGTTCGACCGCCCAATGTTTTTAGGTGAAGAGCCGCCACTGGCACGCGGACACTATATTGCTACAGACGAACTACACGTAAATACAACGTCTAGAAACGAAATATTAAAATTGCACTCTTTAGTTTTTAATCAACCAAACTCTCCACAATATAAGCCAATACTACGCTATCCATGGATAAAATGTAATTACGTTGTCGAGCATGAAAACCTAAATTTTGGAAATGTTACAGAAGTTTCATTCACTTTTACACAGGACACATGTTCTGCTACGGACTGTCAGAATACGGCATTTATAACATGCAAAAACTGCGATGCAGTTGTATGCTTTACACATTTTTTACTAATTATCGCTTTCGTAATTAATTATCATGAATATGAAGCACTTTCACTTTGCATTAATTATACATTTCATTAATTTTTAATACTTTACATTAGTTGAACGCAGTTTCAGCGAAACTGACTTCATAAATTACGATATCCGCAAAATTGTGCATTTCACCGATTTCTTTGATCGATTTTTTGCATCATATCACACCCTCATAAACGCATTTGCTATTTCCTTTTAATGTAAGTAACACTCATATTATTCATACTGTACACAAATATAGCATTTCTTTACACTAGTTGTCATGATACTGTTTATAAAGATCAATTTTTCATGTAGGCTGCTAATTAGTTCACGTGCCCTGCGGTGGCGCAGTGTGGTAACGCGTTCTCCTATTGCGCGGCTAATCCGGGTTCGACTCCCAGCAGTGCAAAAAGAACGCTTACTCAGAGATCTCATAAAGATCGCACTGCTCACTGTAGTCCGGGGTTTGGTTCCCTAGGCCTTAAGAGGTTCGGATTCCTCGGAAAACAGTAGGTCCCGGCGCAGCATGACCACTGTAGTCTTTGAGCCGTAAAACCAAAAAACAAACAAACAAACGATTAGTTCACGTACATTTCTAGTTTTATTTTTGAGCTTTCCTGATGTACGAAAGCTGCAATGCAGGGGCAAAATTCCATAATTTACAAATTTTCAAACAGCTGTAAAAAGTTTCGTTTTGTGAATATCCAAAAAATAACAACGGATATTTGTTATGCATCGACAGATCTTTCTGTCGCGCTCAGTCACTACCCTGAGTTTGACTTCGAATGGGGCTTTTCCCTTGTTAGCCATGTGTTATCGAAGTTGCTCTGATGATATTGGTGACATATTGATATTATGCCTTAAGAAAAACAAGTATAAACATGATTGTTAACTCTTATACTCTAACTATTCATATCTAAATACGGAAATTCTAGATCATACAACGTACCAGCTCAAATTAAGACACAACATACAACCAGCAAATTGACACGGCTAGCAATCGTAATTTAGAAAAAGTCATAAATTTTGCGTAATTGATATGTTAAACTAGCATTCCAACTCTATTTTAAATACAATATTGATATCGCAAATGAGAGTAGAAAATTCATACCAAGCAAATCGCCAAGCAAAGTGCAACGAAGATCATCTTGGTGGCCATTCTTGGAAGGACAGTTTACCTTTCCTTAGAGAAAATTAAACTGAACAGAAATGTAGTACTCTAGCCTTTTATAGTAAGGTTTCGGCGTTCAAACCTTGCACAACTCCCATTGTAATCCTTCAACACAATTTTATTTTATTGCACACGTCTTCAAGGCGCATTATTTTGTAACAAATTTCTCATCATTTATAAAACTATAATATTTTACAAAGACGCATTGTGTTCGTTTCAAAACAATGAACAATTAAGTAGCAAAACGATACGAAATTAAAATGGATCTAAACGATATTGGATTGAGCAATGGCTATGTGATTAAACAGTAGGTGGATTTTATTATAAATTCCGTTATTATAGAGATACCATCTGCAGAAAATACAAAAATGGCCATTTTCTCTGGCAGTCGACAATTGTTCCGAAAACACTGCATATATTTATAGCTCTGCAGCTGGTTTCAAGTAAACAAATTCTGGTGAGCTTTATGCAATGAATGTCCTTTAAGACTGTCCTCTGTGTCAAACAATGATTTTGTCGAAAAGAATAGACTATTCTGTAGAAAGTTTCTTAATACCACTCAGTGGCGTAACTCATTATGTGTTGCTACACTGATTTTCAAGTTTGCGCCCCACCTACGCTTAAATATTTTCTGGATCTGCTCATGAAACATATAGATTAAATTCATGGTTCCAAAAGTTTCCGTCTTAGCGAGCCAAGGCGTACCAAAAGTTTAACAAATTGGACAGTTTCTTTAAGTTAAAAGCTTAGTGGGGCGCCAAACGAAATAACATGGAAACGGGTCGTGAGATCAAATGCAAGTTTGAACGATTATTCCTCAACTCACACTTAGTTCTTGCACATTCTACTTTCTTTTTATGGTGTAGAGCAAGGGTCGGCAACCTTTTAAAGGTATTATGCCAAAAGGAGCACTGCATCCTCCTTCCGCACGCCCAAATTCTCAAAGTTTAGTTAACCTTCTAACTATTAATGAAAATTAATAGATTAATTAATTGAGAGAATAAAAATTAATATCTAGTAATTTAAAATACAATTTCATGATTAGTAATTTAGAATACAATTTCATGATTAGTAATTTAGAATACAATTTACAATTAGTATTTGGAATACAAATTACTAATTAGTCATTTGGAATATGAAATATACAATTTAAATAATTGAGTAATTGAAAATACAATTTAATAAAGAAATTGGAAAATACAATGGTAGTAACTTGAAAATACAATTTACTAGATTAAAGGTATCGTCGTCACTTAGTTAATGGGATTTCTTAGCGACTGAATCATCTGATTTGGACCGTCTAAACGAACAAATGCTAGATTTCAATCAATTTTCTCATATTGCATTTGCTGTTAATAACTTTGTCTTCAATACAGTGTTTACGATCAATCAGATGCTTCGTTTTCTTTTTTTTTTTTTCACATGATACTACAAAGATATACTAACTACAATTTCTATTTTTTTATCCTTCAAGTGAATGATGTTTGGTTTGTATAAAATTATATAGTATATGTAAATTTTGCGAGCAGTTCCCTATTGTAGGATGCATATTGACCACTACTGTCCTTACGCCTTAAAAATTTAAATTTGTTTGCATAATAATTTAGCCTATTATCCAGATATATAATAAGGTGGTCTTACATATGAATCAATTATAAATCAGGTTTTGCCTTATCCAATGGGTATTTCGATGCACCGTGTTGGTTCAGTTGGATGTTTTAAATGTAAATTTTAATATTAAAATATTGGTATTCAATAACAGGCTATTACTCTTCGAAATGATTTTTTGTGTCGTATTCGCTAATTAACTAAACGACTATTATTGTGATATGGTACGCCCAGATGGCTTTTGACCATATACGAATTTGATATATATCTTTATATCAAAGTATATTTATATTGAATTATTGTATTTTTACATTATTTATTTATTTATTTATTTATTTTGGTATTCTTTCTCTCCCAGTAAAGCTTGTGTGTTTCGTTCTCATGCACGGTCTCTGGCTCATATTTGTAGTACGGGCATTTTTCTGTCAGAAAGCCAGCATTCGCTGCCAATTTCTGGTGGACTATTTTCGCTACTTGATCGTGTCTATGTTTGTAGTCTGACTGCGCAAGGATCTTGCATCCTGCCATCACGTGTTGGATTGTCTCCGATGCCGCATGACAGTGTCTGCATTTGTCGCTTTCTATGTCTTTTCTCTGGATGAATTTCTGATTGTTCCTTGTTGCGATCACTTGGTCTTGGATGGCTAGCATGAATCCTTCTGTCTCTGGCTGGAGAGTGCCTTTGGCCAGCCAAGAATTTGATGCCTTCTTGTCAACTCTCATTGTAGTGCTGCCATGTAACCAAGTTCTGGTTCTGTTCGTTGGCTGTTTCGAGGACACGCTCTTCGGTACTACACAGGTTTAGTGGCGTGTAATTTGCATCTGCTTGTGTTATGGCTTGGATGAGTGGCGATCGGGGACTCTTCAACTGGAAGTATTGCCTCATGCTCTGGATCTGCTTGTCATGTAAGAAGTGGCCGAAACCGGAATGGATGTTTAGGCAGTGTGAAATTTGATGATCCCGAAGGAGTAGGTGAGCACTGGTACCGCATATGCGTTAATTGCTTGCGTGGTGTTCTTCCCGCTCAGTTTCGTCTTCACAATGCTTCTAAGTCTTTCTTGGAATGCTTGCGTGAGCTGGACCTTGACTTTCTTGTGCTCCTGCTGCCGTTTTTGCATTATCCCTAGGTATTTGTAGGTTTCGCCCTCGTCCAAGGTCTTCAGTAGTCTCCCGTCTTCGAGTTCGATGCCTGGTAAATCTTCTTTGCTATTCTTCTGTATTTTGCACTTTTCCAGAAATATTTTGGACGTCTTTAGGCTGTTCGTTTCGGACGTCCATGGGATACTCCTTTCGGACGTCTGTAAGATGTTCATAATCAGACGTTTTAGATGTTTGTTTTGGGCGTCCATGGGACTATTTTTGTAGTCCAGTGGATGTCTCGTTTCGGAAATCTACGAATACCATCACGAAACTTATCCAAAAAAATATTCTTCAGGATGCGGTATTAGGATATTCTTATATTTTTATTTCTACGGATATAAGTATAACTCGTTTTGCTTCATTAACTAATTTTAAAGTATTGTGCATTATAGATTAGTTTTTTTTAATATCTTTTATAAATTATTCATCACGTAACAGTGAAAGCTAATTTATCAGTTATTATTGCTTGAAATGTACCAAACGCAGAGATGCTAAAAGTACTCGAATATATTTGTAATTATAATGTGTAGTTTCCTTCACCAGCGGCAATTTTTTAACATTTCATTGGAGAGTGTGTGATTCCTCACAAAAAGTAACAAATGCTTTTGGAGTAAATCATGAATGGAACACCTGTGCATACCGTGCACAGTAGTGATTATGGTTACCTGATTTGGTTTCATTATAGTTCAAGTAATGTATTTTGATTAGTAATATCCCCTGATCAAGGGTAAAAAGGTTTGTAATAATTGGAAACAGTTTGTAATAATTGGAAACAGTACTAAAAATTTTGTAATAATTAGAAACCGTACTAAAATGTTTGTAATGATCAGAAACTTTTCTAAATGGTTTGCTTAGATTAAATTCAATATATGGTATCAATTTCGTCAGCACATAAGTAAATTAAGAGATTACAGCGTATTCAGAGAAATTACATTTTGGAAGATGCGTCATCCTGTTTGAATCAATATACTTTGGTACAGAATGACCTCAGTTGTTCTTGAGTTCTGAAATATACGAAGGAAAACAACCAAACCTTATCCCCGAGAATCGAACTGGAACAATTCCAGAAATTTTGCTTCAAAAGCAAGGGATCGCCCATTATACGTAGCCAAGGTCAATAACAAATGCCAGCCTTGGCCATTTCAGTGATTCTTAGCACCCCTGCTTTCGTGCCACGCTGACCGCTACCTTGATCAAAAGCACTCCAGCACCTGGAGACTAGGGACCCGTGGTTTTTGATATGCAAGCACAGTGTATGAATTAACCATAATTTCACCACACTGACTAGATGTGTTAGTGAATTAGCCCTCCCCTTCCGCCTTTCCAGCCCGCACCACTGGAAGGCTTGGTAAGACACTAGGTTACTGGCCCGGCCAGTTCCACATATCGTCACATGCATTCAGCGTGACGGTCTCCTTCCAGTTAGATACCATCAACCCTTTTGCAGGCCATATATGTGTGTGTAAGTGACCTTGTTTTATTCAATATTCATTAAACTGAATTAGGTCAAAAATAAGCCGATTGATATTTAAATGCTATTATCTATTGCTATTATATGCTATTGCTATTATCGTATTCAATACTTAATTAAAAAAAAAAGCATCCAATTTTTCTATTTGGGAATAATTTTCAATAACATCCAATTGTAGTTTTAAACACATCGGCTTGAAGTATCGGCTGAGGCATCAGGTCTGCAAATTCCTTCACCATTGCATATCTACGAAAATTATAAAAAATACTATTATATATATTTGTCAACTATAAACTATTTAAAACAAATAGATATCTCCACAACAAAACCTCCAACAAACGGAAACCTTGAGACTAAAATAGCGTTTGTGCTTTGATAGCTAAATGTCCGTGGAAGCCAAATAATACAGTATTGCTGAATTTTCTTTCCCAGTTTAAAAAATTATATGAGTTTAAACATTCGGTATCCGGCTTGGCTCCACTCTTCATTACTTATTGCAAATTTTCGAAGCATATATGCATTTATGAGCATAGCGTCTTGAAACCAAATGATGTTCATGCTCAATGTGCAGCATTTATTAAGTTAGCTATACTTACCCCTTTACGACCATTAATTCTGCACGGAATTCCCTGTGGCGAAGCGCCGGTAATTTCATAATATGAAGTCCCTTTTGTGTAACGGCAAGTGAATTCACAACTGCCACGCTGAAATCATGAAAAAGGAAAAGCAAAATTAAAGTTTTCAGTTTCAGAACCCCATGCGTGCGCCAATGATTAAAATTCACTCCAGAGGCGCGCGCATAAGTGAAATCCTCTCTTCAATATACATGATATCATTATTATCCATATTTTCCTGGAATGTTGTTGAAAGATCTGGGTTTTTTTATTTTTTTTACCACAATTCACAAAACAGTTTTCTATTTTTAGGTATAGACTTAAAATATATTTTCTCAAAGATTAGGAATTGTAGATCATAGATTATAGATAAAAATCATAGATAAAAGATGAAAGGTTATGTATCTATAGATTCGCAGATTATTTTCTCTCAACAAACGGATTTATGAACTGCAGGTTTTCATTGTTAGCTAACTATTCGTTTCGTTCCGAAAGTAGAAGTTGGCTACAGAAGCAACATTTAACGACAAAAAAACTTAATTAGGACATAATTATATTTTTTGTTCTTTCATATTTCTTCGCAGTATACTTCGTTACCATTCATTTACATACTTTCGTCCGTAATTTCAAAAAAGTACGCATCAATAATCCATCCAGCTGGTTTGTGAGATATGCGATAATTTAGATTTCAGCACAACATCTCCAATATAATATTTATTCTATATATACTGGACATCTTTAGAAAGTTTATTCCGACTATTGCCATTACAAAAAGAGGCGAAAACATAAACATAAAGCATCAAAAAATATTTAAAGAATGACTTCCAGAGAAACTTCCAACAAATAAGGTAACGCAATTTATAAATAAAAAACATAAGATTTATTTTTAAATAATAATATTCGTTAGTTTGCAAAAGATAAAAAGTAATTAAAATAATCTGATGGATTGGCAAAACATTTCATCTTATTGATCAGAAACACAAATACAATAAAATTGCAATTTTATAATATTAAAAAGTAAGATTAAAAATAAGATGACGAAATTTTCATATCAACGTAACTAAATGCTTATTTTAATTTCTGATTTTACAAAAGTGGCGGAAATTAATTGGTTTAGCAACCAGTGGTTAAGCTGAACTTTTTTTCCTTTAGCATTTTGGCTAAAATGTAAAAAAAAATTAGCATTTTAAAATTTCTTTTTAGCTAAAGTTGTATTTAATTTTTTCGCAAAATACAATATCCTTTCGCAAAAACCAAACAAACTTACGCAGCTTAAACGGTGATACCAGCATATTTATTATGTTAATTTAAGTTCGTGGGAATACACATATTAACATCTAAACAAGATCTACTCTATTTACCTTGCGGCAACTAATTTCGTAACCTGGCGGTGGATCTTTTTCACAGATCGCACATTCTCTTGGGTGGCAGTTTGTACAGTCTGTACCGTATTCTTCGGCATGTATGTAAATCTAAAAGCAAAATTTGTATTACATGTATATTAATTACGCTGAGTGTTTAATATAGTTTGGTCCCAGAAGTTCCCGGAACGATTTTTTGTAGTTAGCAACGCTGCCAGACAGGGCGGAGCTTCGGGCGGAGACGTTGGTGAGGGATCTGAGCTTGGAAACGAGACCGGTATCAGTCGCCTGCGGGCAGTTGTTGAGGCAGGGTCACGTTCCACGCAGAGGTATCTACTGCACCCTCGTCTATCAAAAAATGGACCAGTTTTTGGAGCAGCGTTATGCAATCAAATTTTGTGTAAAACTGGGTAAAAACGGGGCGGAGACGCTCGAAATGCTTCGGAAAGCCTACGGTGACGGGGCGATGAAAAAAAGCCAAACTTTTATGTGGCACAAGCGGTTCCGGAAGGTCGGGAGTCCGTCAACGACGACGACCGCTCTGGACGCCCGCCGACATCACAAACGGACGACTCGGTGCAAAAAGTGCTTCAAGTTTTTGACAATGACCGACGATCAAGTGTTCGGGTGATTGCAGAGGAGTGTGGAATACCCAAAACAATCGTTCATCGCATTTTAACGGAGGATCTTCAAATAAAGAAAGTCTGCTCGAAAATGGTGCCAAAAGTCCTGACGAGTGAGATGAATGAGCAGCGTTTGTTGAAGTGCCAGGAATTGCATGAACACTATGAAACAGACCCAGAATTTTTGGACAGAGTGATCACAGTGGACGAAACGTGGATTTTTCAGTACGATCCCGAATCAAAGCGCCAAAGCAGCGAGTGACACATCAAGGAGTCTCCTCGCCCGAAAAAAGCAAGGATGAGCAAATCGTGAATCAAGGCAATGCTCATTGTGTTTTTTGACAGAAAAGGTGTGGTTCACAGTGAATTCGTGCCACAAGGACAAACAGTCAACAAGGAGTTTTACTGTGAAGTGCGCAAACGGTTGTGCAACAGGGTTCGACACATCCGGAATGAAATTTGCGACAATTGGATCTTGCACCATGACAACGCGTCAACCTCACTGAAGGAGATTCCCGTTGACAATTTCCAGGGCGCCTTCAATGATTGGGTGAAGAGTTGGCAACGGTGCATCGAAGCAGGGGGAGAATTCTTTGAAAAGTTCTGAAAAGATTGTAAACTGATATTGAATAAAT
>QLNU02001192.1:0-18224 GCA_006491805.2 Dysdera silvatica | reverse complement strand
TAGAAAGGTGGGTAATAGCCAGATTCGGATAAAAATTTTTCGTTTACTCATTTCATAGATTACATATATTCTGACGATCTTGGAAACATTTCCTTATAATTTCAGAATTCCGATTCACGACAGTTGAATAAGCTCTGCATTTTCCAGTGAAAAATTGCTGCCTGAGAAATGCTGCATCAACTTCTGCAAATCCAATACACCAAGAATGATGCACGAGTTCACAAAACCAAGAATACAGAAAAGACAACAGGAGTAACCAACACCACACAAATTGCACAGATTAGCGAAAAAAAAGATACAATTTATGACCTGTAGATATTGAAAACCTTGTGTTGAATAATGTTTATTTAAGTAGTAGACTTTTTATTTGTAGCACTGTTTGGAAACTTGGATTTTTAAGTTGTTTTTTAATGTTAATGTCGCATTTGTTCTGTAACTTAATTATAAAAGAAATCTGCGAAATTCTACATGATCTCTCTGACTTTTCCGCGAATTATGCAATTTTTGCACACAATAACACTTCGAGTTGTCAATATCGAGAATACGGATCATAAGAAAAGGGACGGCTCACTTTAGAAAAGGTGGGTAATAGCCAATTCGGATCAAAATTTTCGTTTTACTCATTTCATTGTTACATATATTCCTCAACGATCTTGAAACATTTCCTTATAATTTCAGAATTCCAGTTACGACCGTTGAATAAGCTCTGCATTTTTCAGTCAAAAAATTGCTGCCTAGAAATGTGCATCAACTTCTCCAAATCCGACCAGATAAAAAGAACGGCCAATATCAGAAAGGGGTAAGAACCAGTTAATTACCAAACAAAATTTTGTCTATGTTTTATTTATTTTAACATTTCAGTGTTACATTTAGTCTGCATTGTTTTTAAAACATTTCTGTGCTATTCTAGATTCTACAAATGAATGTTCTGTGTTAAAACTGGCTAGAAGCATGCACCAAGTTCACAAAACCAAGAATACAGAAAAGACAACAGGAGTAACCAACACCACACAAATTGCACAGATTAGCGAAAAAAAAGATACAATTTATGACCTGTAGATATTGAAAACCTTGTGTTGAATAATGTTTATTTAAGTAGTAGACTTTTTATTTGTAGCACTGTTTGGAAACTTGGATTTTTAAGTTGTTTTTTCATGTTAATGTCGCATTTGTTCTGTAACTTAATTATAAAAGAAATCTGCGAAATTCTACATGATCTCTCTGACTTTTCCGCGAATTATGCAATTTTTGCACACAATAACACTTCGAGTTGTCAATATCGAGAATACGGATCATAAGAAAAGGGACGGCTCACTTTAGAAAAGGTGGGTAATAGCCAATTCGGATCAAAATTTTCGTTTTACTCATTTCATTGTTACATATATTCCTCAACGATCTTGAAACATTTCCTTATAATTTCAGAATTCCAGTTACGACCGTTGAATAAGCTCTGCATTTTTCAGTCAAAAAATTGCTGCCTAGAAATGTGCATCACCTTCTCCAAATCCGACCAGATAAAAAGAACGGCCAACATCAGAAAGGGGCAAGTACCAGTTAATTACGAAACAAAATTTTGTCTATGTTTTATTTATTTTAACATTTCAGTGTTACATTTAGTCTGCATTGTTTTTAAAACATTTCTGTGCTATTCTAGATTCTACAAATGAATGTTCTGTGTTAAAACTGGCTAGAAGCATGCACCAAGTTCACAAAACCAAGAATACAGAAAAGACAACAGGAGTAACCAACACCAGACAAATTGCGCAGATTAGCGAAAAAAAAGATACAATTTATGACCTGTAGATATTGAAAACCTTGTGTTGAATAATGTTTATTTAAGTAATAGACTTTTTATTTGTAGCACTGTTTGGAAACTTGGATTTTTTAAATTGTCTTTTAATGTTAATGTCGCATTTGTTCTGTAACTTAATTATAAAAGAAATCTGCGAAATTCTACATGATCTCTCTGACTTTTCCGCGAATCATGCAATTTTTCCCCACAATAACGCATCGAGTTATCAATATCGAGAATACGGATCATACGAAAGGGACGGCTCACTTTAGAAAAGGTGGGTAATAGCCAATTCGGATCAAAATTTTAGTTTTACTCATTTCATTGTTTCATTGTTACATATATTCCTTGGAACATCTTGGAAATTATAATTTGTAAATTCCACTGCTGGAATAAACCTGTATTTTCCAGTGAAAAATCGTTGCCTAGAAAGTACCAACTTCTATAACCGATACACCAAGAATGATGTACTGAGTTCATGCAAAACGTAGAATATAGCAAAGATAATTCAGAGTAATCAACACCACACAAATTGCACACAGATTGTACTAAAACAAGATACAATTTATGACCTGTACATATTGAAAACCTTGTGTTGAATAATGTTTATTTAAGTAGTAGACTTTTTATTTGTAGCACTGTTTGGAAACTTGGATTTTTTAAATTGTCTTTTAATGTTAATGTCGCATTTGTTCGGTAACTTAATTATAAAAGAAATCTGTGAAATTCCACATGATCTCTCTGACTTTTCTGCGAATCATGCAATTTTTCCCCACAATAACGCATCGAGTTGTCAAAATCAAGAATACGGATGATACAAAAGCGACGACTCAGTTCAGAAAAGGTGGGTAATAGCCAATTTGGATCAAAATTTTAGTTTTACTCATTTCATTGTTTCATTGTTACATATATTCCTCAACGATCTTGAAACATTTCCTTCTAATTTCAGAATTCCAGTTACGACCGTTGAATAAGCTCTGCATTTTTCAGTCAAAAAATTGCTGCCTAGAAATGTGCATCAACTTCTCCAAATCCGACCAGATAAAAAGAACGGCCAATATCAGAAAGGGGTAAGAACCAGTTAATTACCAAACAAAATTTTGTCTATGTTTTATTTATTTTAACATTTCAGTGTTACATTTAGTCTGCATTGTTTTTAAAACATTTCTGTGCTATTCTAGATTCTACAAATGAATGTTCTGTGTTAAAACTGGCTAGAAGCATGCACCAAGTTCACAAAACCAAGAATACAGAAAAGACAACAGGAGTAACCAACACCACACAAATTGCACAGATTAGTGAAAAAAAAGATACAATTTATGACCTGTAGATATTGAAATCCTTGTGTTGAATAATGTTTATTTAAGTAGTGGACTTTTTATTTGTAGCACTGTTTGGAAACTTGGATTTTTTAAATTGTCTTTTAATGTTAATGTCGCATTTGTTCTGTAACTTAATTATAAAAAATATCTGCGAAATTGTACATGATCTCTCTGACCTTTCCGTGAATTATGCAATTTTTCCCCACAATAACGCTTTGAGTTGTCAAAATCAAGAATACGGATCATACAAAAGCGACGGCTCAGTGTAGAAAAGGTGGGTAATAGCCAATTCGGATTTTAATTTTCGGAATAAAATTTTAGTTTTACTAATTTCAATGTTACAGTGTTACATATATTCCTCAACGACCTTGAAACATTTCCTTATAATTTCAGAATTCCAATAACGACCGTTGAATGAACTCTGCATTTTTCAGTGAAAAAATTGCTGCCCAGAAATGCTACATCAACTTCTCCAAATCCGATACACCAAGAATGATGCACGAGTTCACAAAACCAAGAATACAGAAAAGACAACAGGAGTAACCAACACCACACAAATTGCACAGATTAGCGAAAAAAAAGATACAATTTATGACCTGTAGATATTGAAAACCTTGTGTTGAATAATGTTTATTTAAGTAGTAGACTTTTTATTTGTAGCACTGTTTGGAAACTTGGATTTTTTAAATTGTCTTTTAATGTTAATGTCGCATTTGTTCGGTAACTTAATTATAAAAGAAATCTGTGAAATTCCACATGATCTCTCTTACCTTTCCGCGAATTATGCAAATTTTGCCCACAATAACACTTCGAGTTGTCAAAATCAAGAATACGGATGATACAAAAGCGACGACTCAGTTCAGAAAAGGTGGGTAATAGCCAATTTGGATCAAAATTTTAGTTTCACTTATTTCAATGTTACATATATTCCTCAACGATCTTGAAACATTTCCTTATAATTTCAGAATTCCCCTTATGACCGTTGTATAATCGCTGCATTTTTCAATGTAAAAATTACTGCCTAGAAATCCTGCATCAACTTCTCCAAATCAGACCAGACAAAAAGAACGGCCAACATCAGAAAAGGGTAGGCACCAGTTAATTACGAAACAAAATATTGTCTATGTTTTATTTATTTTAACATTTCAGTGTTACATTTAGTCTGCATTGTTTTTAACACATTTCTGTGTTATTCTAGATTCTACAAATGAACGTTCTGTGTAAAAATTATTGCGTAGAAGCATGCACCAACTTCACAAAACTAAGAGTACATAAAAGACAACAGGAGTAACCAACACCAGACAAATTGCACAGATTGGACAAAAAAAAAGGCCCAATTTATGACCTGTAGATATTGAAATCCTTGTGTTGAATAATGTTTATTTAAGTAGTGGACTTTTTATTTGTAGCACTGTTTGGAAACTTGGATTTTTAAGTTGTTTTTTCATGTTAATGTCGCATTTGTTCTGTAACTTAATTATAAAAGAAATCTGCGAAATTCTACATGATCTCTCTGACTTTTCCGCGAATTATGCAATTTTTGCACACAATAACACTTCGAGTTGTCAATATCGAGAATACGGATCATAAGAAAAGGGACGGCTCACTTTAGAAAAGGTGGGTAATAGCCAATTCGGATCAAAATTTTAGTTTTACTCATTTCATTGTTTCATTGTTACATATATTCCTCAACGATCTTGAAACATTTCCTTCTAATATCAGAATTCCAGTTACGACCGTTGAATAAGCTCTGCATTTTTCAGTCAAAAAATTGCTGCCTAGAAATGCTGAATGCCCCTACAACCGACACACCAAGAATGATGCACCAAGTTCACAAACCAAGAATACAGAAAAGACAACAGGAGTATCCAACACCAGACAAATTGCACAGATTGGACAAAAAAAAAAAAAGGCCAATTTATGACCTGTAGATTTTGAAAACCTTGTGTTGAATAATGTTTATTTAAGTAGTGGACTTTTTATTTGTAGCACTGTTTGGAAACTTGGATTTTTAAGTTGTTTTTTCATGTTAATGTCGCATTTGTTCTGTAACTTAATTATAAAAGAAATCTGCGAAATTCTACATGATCTCTCTGACTTTTCCGCGAATCATGCAATTTTTCATCACAATAACGCATCGAGTAGTCAATATCAAGAATACGGATCATACGAATGGGACGGCTCACTTTCGAAAAGGTGGGTAATAGCCAATTCGGATAAAAATTTTCGTTTTACTCATTTCATTGTTTCATTGTTACATATATTCCTCAACGATCTTGAAACATTTCATTATAATTTCAGAATTCCAGTTACGACCGTTGAATAAGCTCTGCATTTTTCAGTCAAAAAATTGCTGCCTAGAAATGTGCATCAATCTCTACAACTGATACACCAAGAATATGCACGAAGTTCACAAAACCAAGAATACAGAAAAGACAACAGGAGTAACCAACACCACACAAATTGCACAGATTAGCGAAAAAAAAGATACAATTTATGACCTGTAGATATTGAAAACCTTGTGTTGAATAATGTTTATTTAAGTAGTAGACTTTTTATTTGTAGCACTGTTTGGAAACTTGGATTTTTAAGTTGTTTTTTAATGTTAATGTAGCATTTGTTCTGTAACTTAATTATAAAAGAAATCTGCGAAATTGTACATGATCTCTCTGACCTTTCCGCGAATTATGCAATTTTTGCACACAATAACAGTTCGAGTTGTCAATATCGAGAATACGGATCATAAGAAAAGGGACAGCTCACTTTAGAAAAGGTGGGTAATAGCCAATTCGGATCAAAATTTTCGTTTTACTCATTTCATTGTTACATATATTCCTCAACGATCTTGAAACATTTCCTTATAATTTAAGAATTCCCCTTATGACCGTTGTATGATCTCTGGATTTTTCAATCTAAAAATTACTGCCTAGAAATGCTGCATCAACTTCTAGAAACCGATACACCAGGGTAGTGCACGAGTTCACAAAACCAAGAATACAGAAAAGACAACAGGAGTAACCAACACCACACAAATTGCACAGATTAGCGAAAAAAAAGATACAATTTATGACCTGTAGATATTGAAAACCTTGTGTTGAATAATGTTTATTTAAGTAGTAGACTTTTTATTTGTAGCACTGTTTGGAAACTTGGATTTTTAAGTTGTTTTTTCATGTTAATGTCGCATTTGTTCTGTAACTTAATTATAAAAGAAATCTGCGAAATTCTACATGATCTCTCTGACTTTTCCGCGAATTATGCAATTTTTGCACACAATAACACTTCGAGTTGTCAATATCGAGAATACGGATCATAAGAAAAGGGACGGCTCACTTTAGAAAAGGTGGGTAATAGCCAATTCGGATCAAAATTTTCGTTTTACTCATTTCATTGTTACATATATTCCTCAACGATCTTGAAACATTTCCTTATAATTTCAGAATTCCAGTTACGACCGTTGAATAAGCTCTGCATTTTTCAGTCAAAAAATTGCTGCCTAGAAATGTGCATCAACTTCTCCAAATCCGACCAGATAAAAAGAACGGCCAACATCAGAAAGGGGTAAGTACCAGTTAATTACGAAACAAAATTTTGTCTATGTTTTATTTATTTTAACATTTCAGTGTTACATTTAGTCTGCATTGTTTTTAAAACATTTCTGTGCTATTCTAGATTCTACAAATGAATGTTCTGTGTTAAAACTGGCTAGAAGCATGCACCAAGTTCACAAAACCAAGAATACAGAAAAGACAACAGGAGTAACCAACACCAGACAAATTGCACAGATTAGCGAAAAAAAAGATACAATTTATGACCTGTAGATATTGAAAACCTTGTGTTGAATAATGTTTATTTAAGTAGTAGACTTTTTATTTGTAGCACTGTTTGGAAACTTGGATTTTTAAGTTGTTTTTTAATGTTAATGTCGCATTTGTTCTGTAACTTAATTATAAAAGAAATCTGCGAAATTCTACATGATCTCTCTGACTTTTCCGCGAATTATGCAATTTTTGCACACAATAACACTTCGAGTTGTCAATATCGAGAATACGGATCATAAGAAAAGGGACGGCTCACTTTAGAAAAGGTGGGTAATAGCCAATTCGGATCAAAATTTTAGTTTTACTCATTTCATTGTTTCATTGTTACATATATTCCTCAACGATCTTGAAACATTTCCTTCTAATATCAGAATTCCAGTTACGACCGTTGAATAAGCTCTGCATTTTTCAGTCAAAAAATTGCTGCCTAGAAATGTGCATCAACTTCTCCAAATCCGACCAGATAAAAAGAAAGGCCAACATCAGAAAGGGGCAAGTACCAGTTAATTACGAAACAAAATTTTGTCTATGTTTTATTTATTTTAACATTTCAGTGTTACATTTAGTCTGCATTGTTTTTAAAACATTTCTGTGCTATTCTAGATTCTACAAATGAATGTTCTGTGTTAAAACTGGCTAGAAGATTGAACCAAGTTCACAAAACCAAGAATACAGAAAAGACAACAGGAGTAACCAACACCACACAAATTGCACAGATTAGTGAAAAAAAAGATACAATTTATGACCTGTAGATATTGAAATCCTTGTGTTGAATAATGTTTATTTAAGTAGTGGACTTTTTATTTGTAGCACTGTTTGGAAACTTGGATTTTTAAGTTGTTTTTTCATGTTAATGTCGCATTTGTTCTGTAACTTAATTATAAAAGAAATCTGCGAAATTCTACATGATCTCTCTGACTTTTCCGCGAATCATGCAATTTTTCCCCACAGTAACGCATCGAGTTATCAATATCGAGAATACGGATCATACGAAAGGGACGGCTCACTTTAGAAAAGGTGGGTAATAGCCAATTCGGATCAAAATTTTCGTTTTACTCATTTCATTGTTTCAGTGTTACATATATTCCTCAACGATCTTGAAACATTTCCTTATAATTTCAGAATTCCAGTTACGACCGTTGAATAAGCTCTGCATTTTTCAGTCAAAAAATTGCTGCCTAGAAATGTGCATCACCTTCTCCAAATCCGACCAGATAAAAAGAACGGCCAACATCAGAAAGGGGCAAGTACCAGTTAATTACGAAACAAAATTTTGTCTATGTTTTATTTATTTTAACATTTCAGTGTTACATTTAGTCTGCATTGTTTTTAAAACATTTCTGTGCTATTCTAGATTCTACAAATGAATGTTCTGTGTTAAAACTGGCTAGAAGCATGCACCAAGTTCACAAAACCAAGAATACAGAAAAGACAACAGGAGTAACCAACACCACACAAATTGCACAGATTAGCGAAAAAAAAGATACAATTTATGACCTGTAGATATTGAAAACCTTGTGTTGAATAATGTTTATTTAAGTAGTAGACTTTTTATTTGTAGCACTGTTTGGAAACTTGGATTTTTAAGTTGTTTTTTCATGTTAATGTCGCATTTGTTCTGTAACTTAATTATAAAAGAAATCTGCGAAATTCTACATGATCTCTCTGACTTTTCCGCGAATTATGCAATTTTTGCACACAATAACACTTCGAGTTGTCAATATCGAGAATACGGATCATAAGAAAAGGGACGGCTCACTTTAGAAAAGGTGGGTAATAGCCAATTCGGATCAAAATTTTCGTTTTACTCATTTCATTGTTACATATATTCCTCAACGATCTTGAAACATTTCCTTATAATTTCAGAATTCCAGTTACGACCGTTGAATAAGCTCTGCATTTTTCAGTCAAAAAATTGCTGCCTAGAAATGTGCATCAACTTCTCCAAATCCGATACACCAAGAATGATGTACCGTAGTTCACAAAACCAAGAATACAGAAAAGACAACAGGAGTAACCAACACCACACAAATTGCACAGATTAGTGAAAAAAAAGATACAATTTATGACCTGTAGATATTGAAAACCTTGTGTTGAATAATGTTTATTTAAGTAGTGGAATTTTTATTTGTAGCACTGTTTGGAAACTTGGATTTTTAAATTGTCTTTTAATGTTAATGTCACATTTGTTCGGTAACTTAATTATAAAAGAAATCTGTGAAATTCCACATGATCTCTCTTACCTTTCCGCGAATTATGCAATTTTTGCCCACAATAACGCTTCAAGTTGTCAAAATCAAGAATACGGATGATACAAAAGCGACGGCTCAGTTTAGAAAAGGTGTGTAATAGCCAATTCGGATCAAAATTTTAGTTTTATTGATTTCAATGTTTCAGTGTTACATATATTCCTCAACGATCTTGAAACATTTCCATATAATTTCAGAATTCCACTTATGGCTGTTGTATGATCTCAGCACTCTTCAATGTAAAAATCACTGCCTACAAATCCTGAATCAACTTCTCCAAATCAGACCAGACAAAAAGAACGGCCAACATCAGAAAAGGGTAGGCACCAGTTAATTACGAAACAAAATTTTATCTTATGCTTTATTTATTTTAACATTTCACTGTTACATTTAGTCTGCATTGTTTTTAAAACATTTCTGTGTTATTCTAGATTCTACAAACGAATGTTCTGTGTTAAAATTGGCCAGAAGCATGCACCAAGTTCACAAAACCAAGAATACAGAAAAGACAACATGAGTAACCAACACCAGACAAATTGCACAGATTGGACAAAAAAAAAGGCCCAATTTATGACCTGTAGATATTGAAATCCTTGTGTTGAATAATGTTTATTTAAGTAGTGGACTTTTTATTTGTAGCACTGTTTGGAAACTTGGATTTTTTAAATTGTCTTTTAATGTTAATGTTGCATTTGTTCTGTAACTTAATTATAAAAAATATCTGCGAAATTGTACATGATCTCTCTGACCTTTCCGCGAATTATGCAAGTTTTGCCCACAATAACGCTTCGAGTTGTCACACAATGAAGTTCCTCGATCATAAGAAAAGGGATGGCTCTACTTTAGAAAAGGTGGGTACAGCCAATTCAGATCAAATTCCTTTTCGCTTTACTTCCATTTCATTGTTACATATATTCCTGAACGATCTTGGAAGTTGATTTCCTTATAATTTCAGAATTCAGTTAGGACCGCTGAATAAGCTTTCCCGCATTTCCAGTGAAAAATTGCTGCTCAGAAATGATGCATCAATCTCTCCAGATCCGAGCACACCAAGAACGATGCACCAGTTCACAAAACCAAGAATACAGAAAAGACAATTAGAGTAACTAACACCACAAATTGCACAGATTGTACAAAAAAAAAGATACAATTTATGACCTGTAGATATTGAAAACCTTGTGTTGAATAATGTTTATTTAAGTAGTGGACTTTTTATTTGTAGCACTGTTTGGAAACTTGGATTTTTAAGTTGTTTTTTAATGTTAATGTAGCATTTGTTCTGTAACTTAATTATAAAAGAAATCTGCGAAATTGTACATGATCTCTCTGACCTTTCCGCGAATTATGCAATTTTTGCACACAATAACAGTTCGAGTTGTCAATATCGAGAATACGGATCATAAGAAAAGGGACAGCTCACTTTAGAAAAGGTGGGTAATAGCCAATTCGGATCAAAATTTTCGTTTTACTCATTTCATTGTTTCATTGTTACATATATTCCTCAACGATCTTGAAACATTTCATTATAATTTCAGAATTCCAGTTACGACCGTTGAATAAGCTCTGCATTTTTCAGTCAAAAAATTGCTGCCTAGAAATGTGCATCAACTTCTCCAAATCCGACCAGATAAAAAGAACGGCCAATATCAGAAAGGGGTAAGAACCAGTTAATTACCAAACAAAATTTTGTCTATGTTTTATTTATTTTAACATTTCAGTGTTACATTTAGTCTGCATTGTTTTTAAAACATTTCTGTGCTATTCTAGATTCTACAAATGAATGTTCTGTGTTAAAACTGGCTAGAAGCATGCACCAAGTTCACAAAACCAAGAATACAGAAAAGACAACAGGAGTAACCAACACCACACAAATTGCACAGATTAGTGAAAAAAAAGATACAATTTATGACCTGTAGATATTGAAATCCTTGTGTTGAATAATGTTTATTTAAGTAGTGGACTTTTTATTTGTAGCACTGTTTGGAAACTTGGATTTTTTAAATTGTCTTTTAATGTTAATGTCGCATTTGTTCTGTAACTTAATTATAAAAGAAATCTGTGAAATTGTACATGATCTCTCTGACCTTTCCGCGAATCATGCAAGTTTTGCCCACAATAACACTTCGAGTTGTCAAAATCAAGAATACGGATCATACAAAAGCGACGGCTCAGTTTAGAAAAGGTGGGTAATAGCCAATTTGGATCAAAATTTTAGTTTCACTTATTTCAATGTTATATATATTCCTCAACGATCTTGAAACATTTCCTTATAATTTCAGAATTCCACTTATGGCTGTTGTATGATCTCAGCACTCTTCAATGTAAAAATCACTGCCTACAAATCCTGAATCAACTTCTCCAAATCAGACAAGACAAAAAGTACGACCAACATCAGAAAAGGGTAGGTACAAGTTAATTACGAAACAAAACTTTATCTTATGCCTTATTTATTTTAACATTTCAGTGTTACATTTAGTCTGCATTGTTTTTAAAACATTTCTGTGCTATTCTAGATTCTACAAATGAATGTTCTGTGTTAAAACTGGCTAGAAGCATGCACCAAGTTCACAAAACCAAGAATACAGAAAAGACAACAGGAGTAACCAACACCAGACAAATTGCACAGATTAGCGAAAAAAAAGATACAATTTATGACCTGTAGATATTGAAAACCTTGTGTTGAATAATGTTTATTTAAGTAGTAGACTTTTTATTTGTAGCACTGTTTGGAAACTTGGATTTTTAAGTTGTTTTTTCATGTTAATGTCGCATTTGTTCTGTAACTTAATTATAAAAGAAATCTGCGAAATTCTACATGATCTCTCTGACTTTTCCGCGAATCATGCAATTTTTCCCCACAATAACGCATCGAGTTATCAATATCGAGAATACGGATCATACGAAAGGGACGGCTCACTTTAGAAAAGGTGGGTAATAGCCAATTCGGATCAAAATTTTCGTTTTACTCATTTCATTGTTACATATATTCCTCAACGATCTTGAAACATTTCCTTATAATTTCAGAATTCCAGTTACGACCGTTGAATAAGCTCTGCATTTTTCAGTCAAAAAATTGCTGCCTAGAAATGTGCATCAACTTCTCCAAATCCGACCAGATAAAAAGAATGGCCAACATCAGAAAGGGGTAAGTACCAGTTAATTACGAAACAAAATTTTGTCTATGTTTTATTTATTTTAACATTTCAGTGTTACATTTAGTCTGCATTGTTTTTAACACATTTCTGTGTTATTCTAGATTCTACAAATGAACGTTCTGTGTTAAAACTGGCTAGAAGCATGCACCAAGTTCACAAAACCAAGAATACAGAAAAGACGACAGGAGTAACCAACACCAGACAAATTGCACAGATTGGACAAGAAAAAAGGCCCAATTTATGTCCTGTAGATATTGAAAACCTTGTGTTGAATAATGTTTATTTAAGTAGTAGACTTTTTATTTGTAGCACTGTTTGGAAACTTGGATTTTTAAGTTGTTTATTCATGTTAATGTCTCATTTGTTCTGTAACTTAATTATAAAAGAAATCTGCGAAATTCTACATGATCTCTCTGACTTTTCCGCGAATCATGCAATTTTTCCCCACAATAACGCTTCGAGTTGTCAATATCGAGAATACGGATCATACGAAAGGGACGGCTCACTTCAGAAAAGGTGGGTAATAGCCAATTCGGATCAAAATTTTCGTTTTACTCATTTCATTGTTTCATTGTTACATATATTCCTCAACGATCTTGAAACATTTCCTTCTAATTTCAGAATTCCAGTTACGACCGTTGAATAAGCTCTGCATTTTTCAGTCAAAAAATTGCTGCCTAGAAATGTGCATCAACTTCTCCAAATCCGACCAGATAAAAAGAACGGCCAATTTCAGAAAGGGGTAAGTACCAGTTAATTACCAAACAAAATTTTGTCTATGTTTAATTTATTTTAACATTTCAGTGTTACATTTAGTCTGCATTGTTTTTAACACATTTCTGTGTTATTCTAGATTCTACAGATGAACGTTCTGTGGTAAGATTGGCTAGAAAGATGCACCTAGTTCACAAACCAAGAATACAGAAAAGACAACAGGAGTAACCAACACCAGACAAATTGAACAGATTAGCGAAAAAAAAGATACAATTTATGACCTGTAGATATTGAAAACCTTGTGTTGAATAATGTTTATTTAAGTAGTAGACTTTTTATTTGTAGAACTGTTTGGAAAGTTGGATTTTTAAGTTGTTTTTTCATGTTAATGTCGCATTTGTTCTGTAACTTAATTATAAAAGAAATCTGCGAAATTCTACATGATCTCTCTGACTTTTCCGCGAATTATGCAATTTTTGCACACAATAACACTTCGAGTTGTCAATATCGAGAATACGGATCATAAGAAAAGGGACGGCTCACTTTAGAAAAGGTGGGTAATAGCCAATTCGGATCAAAATTTTCGTTTTACTCATTTCATTGTTTCATTGTTACATATATTCCTCAACGATCTTGAAACATTTCCTTATAATTTCAGAATTCGACCGTTGAATAAGCTCTGCATTTTTCAGAAAAATCGCTTTTGCCTAGAAATGCTGCATCAACTTACAACCGATACACCCAGAATGATGTGAATCGAAAGTTCACAAAACCAAGAAAACAGAAAAGACGACAGGAGTAACCAACACCAGACAAATTGCACAGATTGGACAAAAAAAAAGGCCCAATTTATGACCTGTAGATATTGAAAACCTTGTGTTGAATAATGTTTATTTAAGTAGTAGACTTTTTATTTGTAGCACTGTTTGGAAACTTGGATTTTTAAGTTGTTTTTCATGTTAATGTCGCATTTGTTCTGTAACTTAATTATAAAAGAAATCTGCGAAATTCTACATGATCTCTCTGACTTTTCCGCGAATCATGCAATTTTTCCCCACAATAACGCATCGAGTTAGTCAATATCGAGAATACGGATCATACGAAAGGGACGGCTCACTTTAGAAAAGGTGGGTAATAGCCAATTCGGATCAAAATTTTCGTTTTACTCATTTCATTGTTTCATTGTTACATATATTCCTCAACGATCTTGAAACATTTCCTTATAATTTCAGAATTCCAGTTACGACCGTTGAATAAGCTCTGCATTTTTCAGTCAAAAAATTGCTGCCTAGAAATGTGCATCAACTTCTCCAAATCCGACCAGATAAAAAGAACGGCCAACATCAGAAAGGGGTAAGTACCAGTTAATTACGAAACAAAATTTTGTCTATGTTTTATTTATTTTAACATTTCAGTGTTACATTTAGTCTGCATTGTTTTTAAAACATTTCTGTGCTATTCTAGATTCTACAAATGAATGTTCTGTGTTAAAACTGGCTAGAAGCATGCACCAAGTTCACAAAAC
Source organism: Dysdera silvatica (assembly GCA_006491805.2). Taxonomy (NCBI): domain Eukaryota; kingdom Metazoa; phylum Arthropoda; class Arachnida; order Araneae; family Dysderidae; genus Dysdera; species Dysdera silvatica. The sequence continues at coordinate 3,646 of QLNU02001192.1, read as the reverse complement.
CAAGAATACAGAAAAGACAACAGGAGTAACCAACACCACACAAATTGCACAGATTAGCGAAAAAAAAGATACAATTTATGACCTGTAGATATTGAAAACCTTGTGTTGAATAATGTTTATTTAAGTAGTAGACTTTTTATTTGTAGCACTGTTTGGAAACTTGGATTTTTAAGTTGTTTTTTAATGTTAATGTCGCATTTGTTCTGTAACTTAATTATAAAAGAAATCTGCGAAATTCTACATGATCTCTCTGACTTTTCCGCGAATTATGCAATTTTTGCACACAATAACACTTCGAGTTGTCAATATCGAGAATACGGATCATAAGAAAAGGGACGGCTCACTTTAGAAAAGGTGGGTAATAGCCAATTCGGATCAAAATTTTCGTTTTACTCATTTCATTGTTACATATATTCCTCAACGATCTTGAAACATTTCCTTATAATTTCAGAATTCCAGTTACGACCGTTGAATAAGCTCTGCATTTTTCAGTCAAAAAATTGCTGCCTAGAAATGTGCATCACCTTCTCCAAATCCGACCAGATAAAAAGAACGGCCAACATCAGAAAGGGGCAAGTACCAGTTAATTACGAAACAAAATTTTGTCTATGTTTTATTTATTTTAACATTTCAGTGTTACATTTAGTCTGCATTGTTTTTAAAACATTTCTGTGCTATTCTAGATTCTACAAATGAATGTTCTGTGTTAAAACTGGCTAGAAGCATGCACCAAGTTCACAAAACCAAGAATACAGAAAAGACAACAGGAGTAACCAACACCACACAAATTGCACAGATTAGTGAAAAAAAAGATACAATTTATGACCTGTAGATATTGAAAACCTTGTGTTGAATAATGTTTATTTAAGTAGTAGACTTTTTATTTGTAGCACTGTTTGGAAACTTGGATTTTTAAGTTGTTTTTTAATGTTAATGTCGCATTTGTTCTGTAACTTAATTATAAAAGAAATCTGCGAAATTCTACATGATCTCTCTGACTTTTCCGCGAATTATGCAATTTTTGCACACAATAACACTTCGAGTTGTCAATATCGAGAATACGGATCATAAGAAAAGGGACGGCTCACTTTAGAAAAGGTGGGTAATAGCCAATTCGGATCAAAATTTTCGTTTTACTCATTTCATTGTTACATATATTCCTCAACGATCTTGAAACATTTCCTTATAATTTCAGAATTCCAGTTACGACCGTTGAATAAGCTCTGCATTTTTCAGTCAAAAAATTGCTGCCTAGAAATGTGCATCAACTTCTCTCAAATCCGATACACCAAGAATGATGCACAAGTTCACAAAACCAAGAATACAGAAAAGACAACAGGAGTAACCAACACCACACAAATTGCACAGATTAGTGAAAAAAAAGATACAATTTATGACCTGTAGATATTGAAAACCTTGTGTTGAATAATGTTTATTTAAGTAGTGGACTTTTTATTTGTAGCACTGTTTGGAAACTTGGATTTTTAAGTTGTTTTTTCATGTTAATGTCGCATTTGTTCTGTAACTTAATTATAAAAGAAATCTGCGAAATTCTACATGATCTCTCTGACTTTTCCGCGAATTATGCAATTTTTGCACACAATAACACTTCGAGTTGTCAATATCGAGAATACGGATCATAAGAAAAGGGACGGCTCACTTTAGAAAAGGTGGGTAATAGCCAATTCGGATCAAAATTTTCGTTTTACTCATTTCATTGTTTCAGTGTTACATATATTCCTCAACGATCTTGAAACATTTCCTTATAATTTCAGAATTCCAGTTACGACCGTTGAATAAGCTCTGCATTTTTCAGTCAAAAAATTGCTGCCTAGAAATGTGCATCAACTTCTCCAAATCCGCCCAGATAAAAAGTTCACAAAACCAAGAATACAGAAAAGACAACAGGAGTAACCAACACCAGACAAATTGCGCAGATTAGCGACAAAAAAGGCCCAATTTATGACCTGTAGATATTGAAAACCTTGTGTTGAATAATGTTTATTTAAGTAGTAGACTTTTTATTTGTAGCACTGTTTGGAAACTTGGATTTTTAAGTTGTTTTTTCATGTTAATGTCGCATTTGTTCTGTAACTTAATTATAAAAGAAATCTGCGAAATTCTGCATGATCTCTCTGACTTTTCCGCGAATCATGCAATTTTCCCCCACAATAACGCATCGAGTTATCAATATCGAGAATACGGATCATACGAAAGGGACGGCTCACTTTAGAAAAGGTGGGTAATAGCCAATTCGGATAAAAATTTTCGTTTTACTCATTTCATTGTTTCATTGTTACATATATTCCTCAACGATCTTGAAACATTTCATTATAATTTCAGAATTCCAGTTACGACCGTTGAATAAGCTCTGCATTTTTCAGTCAAAAAATTGCTGCCTAGAAATGTGCATCAACTTCTCCAAATCCGACCAGATAAAAAGAACGGCCAACATCAGAAAGGGTAGAGTGCTAGTTAGTGCAACTATAATTTTGTCTATGTTTTATTTATTTTAACATTTCAGTGTTACATTTAGTCTGCATTGTTTTTAAAACATTTCTGTGCTATTCTAGATTCTACAAATGAATGTTCTGTGTTAAAACTGGCTAGAAGCATGCACCAAGTTCACAAAACCAAGAATACAGAAAAGACAACAGGAGTAACCAACACCAGACAAATTGCACAGATTAGCGAAAAAAAAGATACAATTTATGACCTGTAGATATTGAAAACCTTGTGTTGAATAATGTTTATTTAAGTAGTAGACTTTTTATTTGTAGCACTGTTTGGAAACTTGGATTTTTTAAATTGTCTTTTAATGTTAATGTCGCATTTGTTCTGTAACTTAATTATAAAAGAAATCTGCGAAATTCTACATGATCTCTCTGACTTTTCCGCGAATTATGCAATTTTTGCACACAATAACACTTCGAGTTGTCAATATCGAGAATACGGATCATAAGAAAAGGGACGGCTCACTTTAGAAAAGGTGGGTAATAGCCAATTCGGATCAAAATTTTAGTTTTACTCATTTCATTGTTTCATTGTTACATATATTCCTCAACGATCTTGAAACATTTCCTTCTAATTTCAGAATTCCAGTTACGACCGTTGAATAAGCTCTGCATTTTTCAGTCAAAAAATTGCTGCCTAGAAATGTGCATCACCTTCTCCAAATCCGACCAGATAAAAAGAACGGCCAACATCAGAAAGGGGCAAGTACCAGTTAATTACGAAACAAAATTTTGTCTATGTTTTATTTATTTTAACATTTCAGTGTTACATTTAGTCTGCATTGTTTTTAAAACATTTCTGTGCTATTCTAGATTCTACAAATGAATGTTCTGTGTTAAAACTGGCTAGAAGCATGCACCAAGTTCACAAAACCAAGAATACAGAAAAGACAACAGGAGTAACCAACACCAGAAATATTGAACAGATTAGCGAAAAAAAAGATACAATTTATGACCTGTAGATATTGAAAACCTTGTGTTTAATAATGTTTATTTAAATAGTAGACTTTTTATTTGTAGCACTGTTTGGAAACTTGGATTTTTTAAATTGTCTTTTAATGTTAATGTCGCATTTGTTCGGTAACTTAATTATAAAAGAAATCTGCGAAATTCTACATGATCTCTCTGACTTT
>QLNU02001183.1:0-10985 GCA_006491805.2 Dysdera silvatica | reverse complement strand
TCTTCTAATTCTGGGCCACTAGGAGCTACAAAATTGCAGAGCCTAGTCAATCTTTGGAGGAAACCTTGCTCTTACAGAATGGCAGAGAACGAAATGTGGTTTCGCAAGCCATTTCCTTCAACTGCACGAATGCACAGCCCATATTTCAGTTTCCTTCTGCAGAATCAAGTTCAGTTGTCCCTGTTTCCCAACTTCAGTCGCGTATCCCAACCCTGAAACAGAAGTCACCCCTGCCCCTTTATTCCCAGTGTGCAGCAGATTGACATTTGCTGTCCTTCGGATTCCATGCGTTCCACCAAGCATTTCTTTCCTTGTCCTTCTCCACTTCTCCTGCAATTGCCAGTGACAGCTTTGCCTGTTATTACTTTCAAAATCGATCGGAGTGGCTAATTGCAATACATAAAACCCCTGTTTCTGGCAATGTTCTGTATACTCGGTACATAACTATTGTTCCTGAACATCCAAAAAACTCATAATTTTGTGTGAGGATTGTTGAAACTCACCTTTAATTCCTGTTGTGGGATGTTCCTCTTCTATGTGACCCAGGTCATGTCCTTCTTCGTTCCGCTACTGTCGCCCTTTTGATGTTCAATACTGCAAAGAAAAACAACGAGTCTCAGCAATTGCTGGTGAGTTCCAACACGTCCTTACTCAGAGTTATGAGTTTTTCTCTGTTACATGATCATGTATTATTCCGCTTTTCCCTACTGAACCATCTGCAAAAGGAAACATTATTTGGGCCGAGCAAGAGCATTTGAAAAACCTCTTGGTTCTTTGGCGTTCAGGCCTGCAGTGCCGATTCTTCTAATTCTGGGCCACTAGGAGCTACAAAATTGCAGAGCCTAGTCAATCTGTGGAGGAAACCTTGCTCTTACAGAATGGCAGAGAACGTAATGTGGTTTCGCAAGCCATTTCCTTCAACTGCACGAATGCACAGCCCATATTTCAGTTTCCTTCAACCAAGTTGTTTCATTAACACCAGTCACAGATCCCCGCGGCCTTGAAACAGAAGTCACCCCTGCCCCTTTATTCCCAGTGTGAAGCACATTGACATTTGCTGTCCTTCGGATTCCATGCATTCCACCAAGCATTTCTTTCCTTGTCCTGATCCACTTCTCATGCAACTGCCAGTGACAGCTTTGCCTGTTATTACTTTCAATATTGATCGGAGTGGCTAATTGCAATACATAAAACCCCTGTTTCTTGAAATGTTCGGTATACTCAGTACATAACTATTGTTCCTGAACTTCCAAAAAACTCATAATTTTGTGTGAGGATTGTTGAAACTCACCTTTAATTCCTGTTGTGGGATGTTCCTCGTCTATGCTCTTTCTATGTGACCCAGGTCATGTCCTTCGTTCCGCTACTATCGTCCTTTTGATGTTCAATACTGCAAAGAAAAGCAACGAGTCTCAGCAATTGCTGGTGAGTTCCAACACGTCCTTACTCAGAGTGATGAGTTTTTCTCTGTTACATGATCATTTATTATTCCGCTTTTCCCTCCTGAACGATCTGCAAAAGGAAACATTATTTGGGCCGAGCAAGAGCATTTGCAAAACCTCTTGGTTCTTTGGCATTCAGGCCTGCAGTGCCGATTCTTCTAATTCTGGGCCACTAGGTTACAAATAGCTGAGTTTAGTCAATCTATGGAAGAAACTTGCTCTACAGAATGGCAGAGAACGTGAATGTGGTTTCAGACATTTCCCATCAACTGCACGTAATGCACAGCCCATATTTCAGTTTCCTTCTGCAGAATCAAGTTCAGTTGTCCCTGTTTCCCAACTTCAGTCGCGTATCCCAACCGTGAAAGAGAAGCTACTCCCCTTCATTCCCAGTTTGCAGCAGATTGACATTTGCTGTCCTTCGGATTCCATGCATTCCACCAAATATTTCTTCCCTTGTTCTGCTCGACTTCTCATGCAACTGCCAGTGACCGCTTTGCCTGTTATTACTTTCAAAATCGATCGGAGTGGCAAATTGCAATATATAAAACCCCTGTTTCTGGCAATGTCTTATATGCTCGGTGCGTAACTATTGTTCCTGAACATCTAAAAAACTCATAATTTTGTGCGAGGATTGTTGAAACTCACCTTTAATTCCTGTTGTGGGATGTTCCTCTTCTATGCTTTTTCTATGTGACCCAGGTCATGTCCTTCTTCGTTCCGCTACTGTCGTCCTTTTGATGTTCGGTACTGCAAAGAAAAACAAGGAGTCTCAGCAATTGCTGGTGAGTTCCAACACGTCCTTACTCAGAGTGATGAGTTTTTCTCTGTTACATGATCATTTATTATTCCGCTTTTCCCTCCTGAACGATCTGCAAAAGGAAACATTATTTGGGCCGAGCAAGAGCATTTGCAAAACCTCTTGGTTCTTTGGCATTCAGGCCTGCAGTGCCGATTCTTCTAATTCTGGGCCACTAGGAGCTACAAAATTGCAGAGCCTAGTCAATCTTTGGAGGAAACCTTGCTCTTACAGAATGGCAGAGAACGTAATGTGGTTTCGCCAGCCATTTCCTTCAAGTGCTCGAATGCACAGCCCATATTTCAGTTTCCTTCTGCAGAATCAAGTTCAGTTGTCGCTGTTTCCCAACCCTGAAAGAGAAGCCTCTCCCCCCCCCTTTTTTTCCCAGTTTGCAGCAGATTGACATTTGCTGTCCTTTGTGTTCCATGCATTCCACCAAGCATTTCTTTCCTTGTTCTGCTCCACTTCTCCTGCAATTGCCAGTGACAGCTTTGCCTGTTATTACATTCAAAATCGAGCGGAGTGGCTAAGTGCAATACATAGAACCCTGCTTCTGGCAATGTCCTATATGCTCGGTACGTAACTATTGTTCCTGAACATCCAAAAAACTCATAATTTTGTGTGAGGATTGTTGAAACTCACCTTTAATTAGTATGTTGTGGGATGTTCCTCGTCCATGCTCTTTCTATGTGCCACGGGTGATGTCTTTCTTCCCTCCCACTACTGTCGTCCTTTCGATGTTCAATACTGCAAAGAAAAACAAGGAGCCTCAGCAATTGCTGGTGAGTTCCAACACGTCCTTACTCAGAGTTATGAGTTTTTCTCTGTTACACGATCATTTATTATTCCGCTTTTCCCTACTGAACGATCTGCAAAAGGAAACATTATTTGGGCCGAGCAAGAGCATTTGCAAAACCTCTTGGTTCTTTGGCATTCAGGCCTGCAGTGCCGATTCTTCTAATTCTGGGCCACTAGGAGCTACAAAATTGCAGAGCCTAGTCAATCTTTGGAGAAAACCTTGCTCTTACAGAATGGCAGAGAACGTAATGTGGTTTCGCAAGCCATTTCCTTCAAGTGCTCGAATGCACAGCGCATAATTCAGTTCCCTTCTGCAGAATCAAGTTCAGTTGTCCCTGTTTCCCAACTTCAGTCGCGTATCCCAACCCTGAAACAGAAGTCACCCCTGCCCCTTTATTCCCAGTTTGCAGCAGATTGACATTTGCTGTCCTTCGGGTTCCATGCATTCCACCAAGCATTTCTTTCCTTGTCCTGCTCCACTTCTCATGCAATTGCCAGTGACAGCTTTGCCTGTTATTACTTTCAAAATCGATCAGAGTGACTAATTGCAATACATAAAACCCCTGTTTCTGGCAATGTTCTGTATACTCGGTACATAACTATTGTTCCTGAACATCCAAAAAACTCATAATTTTGTGTGAGGATTGTTGAAACTCACCTTTAATTCCCATGTTGTGGGATGTTCCTCGTCTATGCTCCTTCTATGTGACCCAGGTCATGTCCTTCTTCGTTCCGCTACTGTCGTCCTTTTGATGTTCAATACTGCAAAGAAAAACAAGGAGTCTCAGCAATTGCTGGTGAGTTCCAACACGTCCCTACTCAGAGTTATGAGTTTTTCTCTGTTACACGATCATTTATTGTTCCGCTTTTCCCTACTGAACGACCTGCAAAAGGAAACATTATTTGGGCCGAGCAAGAGCATTTGCAAAACCTCTTGGTTCTTTGGCATTCAGGCCTGCAGTGCCGATTCTTCTAATTCTGGGCCACTAGGAGCTACAAAATTGCAGAGCCTAGTAAATCTTTGGAGGAAACCTTGCTCTTACAGAATGGCAGAGAACGTAATGTGGTTTCGCAAGCCATTTCCTTCAACTGCACGAATGCACAGCCCATATTTCAGTTTCCTTCTGCAGAATCAAGTTCAGTTGTCCCTGTTTCCCAACTTCAGTCGCGTATCCCAACCCTGAAAGAGAAGCCACCCCCCTCCCTCCTTATTCCCAGTTTGCAGCAGATTGATATTTGTTGTCCTTCGGGTTCCATGCATTCCACCAAGCATTTCTTTCCTTGTCCTGATCCACTTCTCATGCAACTGCCAGTGACAGCTTTGCCTGTTATTACTTTCAATATTGATCGGAGTGGCTAATTGCAATACATAAAACCCCTGTTTCTTACGATGTCTTATATGCTCGGTACATAACTATTGTTCCTGAACATCTAAAAAACTCATAATTTTGTGTGAGGATTGTTGAAACTCACCTTTAATTCCTGTTGTGGGAAGTTCCTCGTCTATGTGACCCAGGTCATGTCCTTCTTCGTTCCGCTACTGTCGTCCTTTTGATGTTCAATACTGCAAAGCAAAACAACGAGTCTCAGCAATTGCTGGTGAGTTCCAACACGTCCTTACTCAGAGTGATGAGTTTTTCTCTGTTACATGATCATTTATTATTCCGCTTTTCCCTCCTGAACGATCTGCAAAAGGAAACATTATTTGGGCCGAGCAAGAGCATTTGCAAAACCTCTTGGTTCTTTGGCATTCAGGCCTACAGACCCGATTCTTCTACTTCTGGGCCACTAGGAGCTACAAAATTGCAGAGCCTAGTCAATCTTTGGAGGAAACCTTGCTCTTACAGAATGGCAGAGAACGTAATGTGGTTCCGCAAGCCATTTCCTTCAAGTGCTCGAATGCACAGCCCATATTTCAGTTTCCTTCTGCAGAATCAAGTTGAGTTGTCCGTGTTTCCGAACTTCAGTCGCGTATCCCAACCGTGAAAGAGAAGCCACCCCCCACCCCCCTTTATACCCAGTTTGCAGCCTTCCTGCAATTTGCAGTTGTCCTTCGGATTCCATGCATTCCACCAAGCATTTCTTTCCTTGACCTGCTCCACTTCTCATGCAATTGCCAGTGACAGCTTTGCCTGTTATTACTTTCAAAATCGATCAGAGTGACTAATTGCAATACATAAAACCCCTGTTTCTGGCAATGTTCTGTATACTCGGTACATAACTATTGTTCCTGAACATCCAAAAAACTCATAATTTTGTGTGAGGATTGTTGAAACTCACCTTTAATTCCCATGTTGTGCGATGTTCCTCGTCCATGCTCTTTCTACGTGCCCCAGGTGATGGCTTTCTTCGTTCCGCTATTGTCGTCCTTTTGATGTTCAATACTGCAAAGAAAAACAAGGAGTCTCAGCAATTGCTGGTGAGTTCCAACACGTCCTTACTCAGAGTTATGAGTTTTTCTCTGTTACATGATCATGTATTATTCCGCTTTTCCCTACTGAACAATCTGCAAAAGGAAACATTATTTGGGCCGAGCAAGAGCATTTGAAAAACCTCTTGGTTCTTTGGCATTCAGGCCTGCAGTGCCGATTCTTCTAATTCTAGGCCACTAGGAGCTACAAAATTGCAGAGCCTAGTCAATCTTTGGAGGAAACCTTGCTCTTACAGAATGGCAGAGAACGTAATGTGGTTTCACAAGCCATTGTCTTCAACTGCACGAATGCACAGCCCATATTTCAGTTTCCTTCTGCAGAATCAAGTTCAGTTGTCCCTGTTTCCCAACTTCAGTCGCGTATCCCAACCCGTAAAGAGAAGCCACCCCCCTCCCTCCTTATTCCCAGTGTGCAGCAGATTGACATTTGCTGTCCTTCGGATTCCATGCATTCCACCAAGCATTTCTTTCCTTGTCCTTCTCCACTTCTCCTGCAATTGCCAGTGACAGCTTTGCCTGTTTTTACTTTCAATATCGATCGGAGTGGCTAATTGCAATACATAAAACCCCTGTTTCTGGCAATGTCTTGTATGCTCGGTACGTAACTATTGTTCCTGAACATCTAAAAAACTCATAATTTTGTGTGAGGATTGTTGAAACTCACCTTTAATTCCTGTTGTGGGATGTTCATCGTCTATGCTCTTTCTATGTGACCCAGGTCATGTCCTTCTTCGTTCCGCTACTATCGTCCTTTTGATGTTCAATACTGCAAAGAAAAACCATGAGTCTCAGCAATTGCCGGTGAGTTCCAACACGTCCTTACTCAGAGTTATGAGTTTTTCTCTGTTACACGATCATTTATTATTCCGCTTTTCCCTACTGAACGATCTGCAAAAGGAAACATTATTTGGGCCGAGCAAGAGCATTTGAAAAACCCCTTGGTTCTTTGGCGTTCAGTCCTGCAGTGCCGATTCTTCTAATTCTGGGCCACTAGGAGCTACAAAATTGCATAGCCTAGTCAATCTTTGGAGGAAACCTTGCTCTTACAGAATGGCAGAGAACGTAATGTGGTTTCGCCAGCCATTTCCTTCAAGTGCTCGAATGCACAGCCCATATTTCAGTTTCCTTCTGCAGAATCAAGTTCAGTTGTCGCTGTTTCCCAACTTCAGTTGCGTATCCCAACCCTGAAAGAGAACCCCCCCCCTTTATTCCCAGTTTGCAGCAGATTGACATTTGCTGTCTTTCGGATTCCATGCATTCCACCCAGCATTTCTTTCCTTTTTCTGCTCCACTTCTCATGCAATTGCCAGTGACAGCTTTGCCTGTTATTACTTTCAAAATCGATCAGAGTGACTAATTGCAATACATAAAACCCCTGTTTCTGGCAATGTTCTGTATACTCGGTACATAACTATTGTTCCTGAACATCCAAAAAACTCATAATTTTGTGTGAGGATTGTTGAAACTCACCTTTAATTCATGTTGTGGGATGTTCCTCGTCTATGCTCTTTCTATGTGACCCAGGTCATGTCCTTCTTCGTTCCGCTACTGTCATCCTTTTGATGTTCAATACTGCAAAGAAAAACAACGAGTCTCAGCAATTGCTGGTGAGTTCCAACACGTCCTTACTCAGAGTTATGAGTTTTTCTCTGTTACACGATCATGTATCAATCCGCTTATCCCTACTGAACGATCTGCAAAAGGAAACGCTATTTAGGCCGAGCAACAGCATTTGCAAAACCTCTTGGTTCTTTGGCATTCAGCCCTAAAGAGCCGATTCTTCTACTTCTGGGGCACTAGGAGCTACAAAATTGCAGAGCCTAGTCAATCTTTGGAGGAAACCTTGCTCTTACAGAATGGCAGAGAACGAAATGTGGTTTCGCAAGCCATTTCCTTCAACTGCACGAATGCACAGCCCATATTTCAGTTTCCTTCTGCAGAATCATGTTCAGTTGTCCCAGTTTCCCAACTTCAGTCGCGTATCCCAACGCTGAAAGAGAAGCCACCCCCCTCCCTCCTTATTCCCAGTTTGCAGCAGATTGACATTTGCTGTCCTTCGGATTCCATGCATTCCGCCTAGTATTTCTTTCCTTGTTCTGCTCGACTTCTCATGCAACTGCCAGTGACCGCTTTGCCTGTTATTACTTTCAAAATCGATCGGAGTGGCTAATTGCAATACATAAAACCCCTGTTTCTTGCAATGTTCTGTATACTCGGTACATAACTATTGTTCCTGAACTTCCAAAAAACTCATAATTTTGTGTGAGGATTGTTGAAACTCACCTTTAATTCCTGTTGTGGGATGTTCCTCGTCTATGCTCTTTCTGTGTGGCCCAGGTCATGTCCTTCTTCGTTCCGTTACTGTCGTCCTTTTGATGTTCAATACTGCAAAGAAAAACAAGGAGTCTCAGCAATTGCTGGTGAGTTCCAACACGTCCTTACTCAGAGTTATGTGTTTTTCTCTGTTACCTGATCATGTATCATTCCGCTTTTCCCTACTGAACAATCTGCAAAAAGAAACATTATTTGGGCCGAGCAAGAGCATTTGAAAAACCTCTTGGTTCTTTGGCGTTCAGGCCTGCAGTGCCGATTCTTCTAATTCTGGGCCACTAGGAGCTACAAAATTGCAGAGCCTAGTCAATCTTTGGAGGAAACCTTGTTCTAACAGAATGGCAGAGAACGTAATGTGGTTTCGCATGCCATTTCCTGCAAGTGCTCGAATGCACAGCCCATATTTCAGTTTCCTTCAGCAGAATCAAGTTCAGTTGTCCCTGTTCCCTTAATTTCAGTCGTATCCGTTGCCTGAGAAGTCACCCACCTTTGACAGTTTTCTGGCAGATTGACATTTTGTCCTTCGGATTCATACCACCTAGCATTTCTTTTACCGTTGTTCTGCTCCACTTCTCATGCAGTGCCAGTGACAGCTTTTGCCTGTCATTACTTTCAAAATCGTCGAATTGTGGTGCAATACATAAACCATTTCTGGCAATGTTCTGTATACTTTCGATTTTTGCCAACTATTGTTCCTGAACATCAAAAACTCATAATTTTGTGTGAGAGTTATTTGAAACTCACCTTTAATTCCTGTTGAATGATGTTCCTCGTCATCTCTTTCTATGTGACCCAGGTCAGGTCCTTCTTAAGTTCGCTACTGTGCGTCCTTTTGATGTTCCAATACCGCAAAGAAAAACAAGGAGTCTCAGCAATTGCTGGTGAGTTCCAACACGTCCTTACTCAGAGTTATGAGTTTTTCTCTGTTACCTGATGATGTATCATTCCGCTTTTCCCTACTGAACAATCTGCAAAAAGAAACATTATTTGGGCCGAGCAAGAGCATTTGAAAAACCTCTTGGTTCTTTGGCGTTCAGGCCTGCAGTGCCGATTCTTCTAATTCTGGGCCACTAGGAGCTACAAAATTGCAGAGCCTAGTCAATCTTTGGAGGAAACCTTGCTCTTACAGAATGGCAGAGAACGTAATGTGGTTTCGCAAGCCATTTCCATCAAGTGCTCGGATGCACAGCCCATATTTCAGTTTCCTTCTGCAGAATCAAGTTCAGTTGTCCCTGTTTCCCAACTTCAGTCGCGTATCCCAACCCTGAAACAGAAGTCACCCCTGCCCCTTTATTCCCAGTTTGCAGCAGATTGACATTTGCTGTCCTTCGGGTTCCATGCATTCCACCAAGCATTTCTTTCCTTGTCCTGCTCCACTTCTCATGCAATTGCCAGTGACAGCTTTGCCTGTTATTACTTTCAAAATCGATCAGAGTGACTAATTGCAATACATAAAACCCCTGTTTCTGGCAATGTTCTGTATACTCGGTACATAACTATTGTTCCTGAACATCCAAAAAACTCATAATTTTGTGTGAGGATTGTTGAAACTCACCTTTAATTCATGTTGTGGGATGTTCCTCGTCTATGCTCTTTCTATGTGACCCAGGTCATGTCCTTCTTCGTTCCGCTACTGTCGTCCTTTTGATGTTCAATACTGCAAAGAAAAACAAGGAGTCTCAGCAATTGCTGGTGAGTTCCAACACGTCCCTACTCAGAGTTATGAGTTTTTCTCTGTTACACGATCATTTATTATTCCGCTTTTCCCTACTGAACGATCTGCAAAAGGAAACATTATTTGGGCCGAGCAAGAGCATTTGCAAAACCTCTTTGTTCTTTGGCATTCAGTCCTGCAGTGCCGATTCTTCTAATTCTGGGCCACTAGGAGCTACAAAATTGCAGAGCCTAGTCAATCTTTGGAGAAAACCTTGCTCTTACAGAATGGCAGAGAACGTAATGTGGTTTCGCAAGCCATTTCCTTCAAGTGCTCGGATGCACAACCCATATTTCAGTTTCCTTTTGCAGAATCAAGTTGAGTTGTCCCTGTTTCCCAACTTCAGTCGCGTATCCCAACCGTGAAAGAGAAGCTACTCCCCTTTATTCCCAGTTTGCAGCAGATTGACATTTGCTGTCCTTCGGATTCCATGCATTCCACCAAGCATTTCTTTCCTTGTCCTTCTCCACTTCTCCTGCAATTGCCAGTGACAGCTTTGCCTGTTATTACTTTCAATATCAATCGGAGTGGCTAATTGCAACACATAAAACCCCTGTTTCTGGCAATGTCTTATATGCTCGGTACGTAACTATTGTACCTGAACATCTAAAAAACTCATAATTTTGTGTGAGGATTGTTGAAACTCACCTTTAATTCCTGTTGTGGGATGTACCTCGTCTATGCTCTTTCTATGTGACCCAGGTCATGTCCTTCTTCGTTCTGCTACTGTCGTCCTTTTGATGTTCAATACTGCAAAGAAAAACAACGAGTCTCAGCAATTGCCGGTGAGTTCCAACACGTCCTTACTCAGAGTTATGAGTTTTTCTCTGTTACATGATTATGTATTATTCCTCTTTTCACTACTGAACAATCTGCAAAAGGAAACATTATTTGGGCCGAGCAAGAGCATTTGAAAAACCTCTTGGTTCTTTGGCGTTCAGGCCTGCAGTGCCGATTCTTCTAATTCTGGGCCACTAGGAGCTACAAAATTGCAGAGCCTAGTCAATATTTGGAGGAAACCTTGCTCTTACAGAATGGCAGAGAACGTAATGTGGTTTCGCAAGCCATTTCCTTCAACTGCACGAATGCGCAGCCCATATTTCAGTTTCCTTCTGCAGAATCACGTTCAGTTGTCCCAGTTTCCCAACTTCAGTCGCGTATCCCAACCGTGAAAGAGAAGCTACTTCCCTTTATTCCCAGTTTGCAGCAGATTGACATTTGCTGTCCTTCGGATTCCATGCATTCCACCAAGCATTTCTTTCCTTTTTCTGCTCCACTTCTCATGCAATTGCCAGTGACCGCTTTGCCTGTTATTACTTTCAAAATCGATCAGAGTGGCTAATTGCAACACATAAAACACCTGTTTCCGGCAATGTCTTATATGCTCGGTACGTAACTATTGTTCCTGAACATCTAAAAAACTCATAATTTTGTGTGAGGATTGTTGAAACTCACCTTTAATTCCTGTTG
>QLNU02001180.1:12145-31540 GCA_006491805.2 Dysdera silvatica | reverse complement strand
TAATTATTTCAGGTACAACTAAAATAACTATTATAAATATGTGCTATATTTTTTTCATATGTATTATTTTTTCTACGATAACGTTTGGAGCTTAATGCTTGCCCAGCCCGCCAAAACACTGTTTTGACCTATCATGCAGCGAAACATCATCGTAGGGTGAGCTCTATTTTCAGTGGGCCGTAGCTCGACCCCTTGGTCGATTGGGCCAAATTTGATTTTGGATCTTTCATATACTCGGTAATATTGGACCATGAACCGAAATTCAGAAAAATCGAGCCTTGACAGTTCGCGAGGTTCCCTTGTAAGCAAAAAAAGATTATCCATAGAAGCAAACATTCCACTAACGTAGGCTTTTCAAAATTGTTATACAGATATCAGGTATTTAAAATCCTGGAGTTGATCGCCAAATAAATAATGGCCGTCTACAAACCTAAAAAATGAAATCACACGTTCGTGTGTCGCTCAAAACAAATTCACATGTGCACGCTTTTTTTCCCCAAAAAAATAGTCCCCTAAAGTTACAATTTCTTCGCCAAAAAAGTCACCAAAACTGCGACAAAAGATCATAAGTGATGAAATTTAATTTTTAATAACTCAGCAACTATTTAATAATAATAATATTTATTTTACGGACAACCAAAAATATATACAAGAGATGATTACATAGAAACATAAAAATATTTATATTATTTTATTATTATATTAATACATAAAATCTTTTTATTTAACTAATTAGAGATATGGAAATATTTTTCAAACTGTAAATTTCTTGACAGAGGGGGGCCCTTGTAAAAATTCCAATTCCGTACATTCATGCACATGCAACCACTTATAAAGTAAATAACAAATTCAATATCTTTAGATAACTTTACTACTTTTTTTCTATGAAGTTTTTCTTACAACTATGATTAAAAAGGTAACTGCAGTAACATCTATTCTAAATCACCTTGTATATATAATAAATACCTTGTATACGGACTGCGATTGTATATCAGACGTTCCGAAGTGGCAGAAAATTTCCTCACCCATAATATATAAATATTTATAATTAATTTTTATACAATCCCTTACGATTCAATGAAAACAGCACTCTCGTATCAGAATCTTGCCCAAAAATCTTGCTCATTTTTCTGCCTGTTTCTAGTCTTGACGAGTTTTATTTCAATAGTATTATCGCTTTCCAAACACAAAAACCTCATTCGTACTCCCTGACTTCTAATTAATTGTCTTTTAACTAACCCGATGCATTGTCTCAATAATATTTTTTTTTTAAAAAAAAAGGTAGTTTGAAGCTGAATGGGAGTTTTCGAAAAATTCTCTCTTTTCTCATCTTTAGGAGTTTTTGAAAAATTCTCTCTTTTCTTATCTTTTATCAACTAAATTTGTCATTTCTCATCATCGCATCCTAATCACGAAATCCTTTCGTCATCCCTCCCGTATTTTTCGAGCTACATCTTAAAGAAAAATTCGGGAAGCGTTTATCATTTATCTTTAATTAAAAGTTGGCATTTGGCGGGGAAAGTGGTCAGAGAATTATCTCCCTCTTAGGTAAGGTGATTGAAACCCTTTAAAAGAAAGCTGAGACTCCAAATAACTTCGTTCTCCGGTTTAATGCGCGAATAAATTCTCATCATGAGTTTTCTAATGATGCCTCTTTCATTATGACTCACTCCGCCAATCATTAGCACCACTCACATGATAACTTAACGAGCTTCCAAAATTTAAACTCAACGAGCCTGAAACTGACTAATTTAAAAGTAGAAAAAAGATCATTCTCCTCTTCTGCCTATTCTTACTTAAAGGGTAAAAAAATTAAAGAAATCCATCAAACATGAAACTTATCCTAAAACGGGGTAGTTTGATTCCTCCTGATATGGAAATATGACCCTATTAAATGCGATGGAACTTCTCTGTTCTAATAAGACTGAAAATGACGTTAAGTAAACTGCAAATTTCTGCTCAATTTCACTTTCAAAATCGACCTATTTCAGAAATGTTTATGTAGGCTAAGAATATTTTGTAATTTGTTCCCCATGACGTCGCAATGACATTTTCTAAATTTAATTAAAATATATCATCCATTTTCCATCCACTACAGGATGGGGGTCTCTCTGTTATCATATATATAGGCCCGTAGTATGATGAAAGAAATACAGAGAAATCGGTCCTATGCTCACCACGGTAGCAGGACGTGTTGGTAAGTTGGACTTACAATTTAACAAAGGTTCCAGACCTAGCTCATCATAGCCGAATTCATGCTGTATATAAGGCGGGACTTGTTGTGTCACCTTCTTAGGGAACGACCGCTACCCAAGCTGCTACACACCGGCGCTCTGTCAAGAGCCCATATTCTTAGCAGAGGACGGTTGCATGGCGCTTTGAATTAATATATACATGTTATAATTATATAATAATTTAATTATTAGATTTTTATATAATAGACTATCTGCTATATATAATAGAAACATATGCAAGGCCGATTCTGGCAAGTATGCATTGTGCGCATGCACGAGATGCTGCCACGATTATAGGACAGCCACAGCCGTCTGGTGGCTATAAAATCACTGAACAATACCATTCACAGGAATGACAATAACTCTGTGGGACGCAAGAAGCTAGGTACCCGGAACCAGTATTCTATAGATACAGTATATAGGTTGTGTATAAATACACGTAAACTTGACTCGTTAACATGAAATCATAAACGTCCGGGAAGAAAGAACAATAGATTTAAGAGTTTCTAAACAAAAACATCAAATGACCCTAAAGCTGTTTGAACGAGATCGTACCAAAGAAAAAAATGGCACGAACGCACCATGATTTGAAAAAGTCCTATTCATTATCAAAACGTTGTCATTCCTTTCTAATACCGATTTGGTTTTGTGATTTTAACTTTTAGTGGATTCAATTTCCTATTATACAGGATGTCTCAGCACCAGGTTTACAAACTTCTAGGAGGGGCAGGGAACACCTAGATGATTCGGAATCACATAGCAATGTTGGTCGCAAACCACATACACAGCGCGAGTTCTAAAACCGTCCAGCATGCACAAATAGTGACAACCAGTACATGAGAAGCGCAAAATGCGATGTCCTAATCATCTATGCACTTGTTCAATCTTGAACTGATTTAGTGTATTCTCAGAACAACAGATGGCGCCACAACTGGGCTATTTTATTTGTTTTTTCTGTATTTTTAAAAACCATCAGTTTAGTTTGGGAATCAGCACATGAGCATCGGGTGTGGCCCCGTTCATGGCGTAAATCTCTAAACCTTATTCCCCTAATTCATTATCAAATTTATCATTCGTTGTGAATGTATCGTGTTTGTGAAGTGTCAGCTAAGAGTGTTGGCTGATGGCTTAAATTCGAAATCGCTAAATCTTGTTTTGTTAATTCAATAACCTCAGTGGTTATTTATATTCAAAATCTGTGTACTTCAATAAATCATATTCATCATTCTTTTTGTGATATGTGCATCAGTGTTGTGAATCTTATTCCTGAAAATAAAATCTCATTTGTTGTTCCAAGTGGTATTTCAAACCTAGTGTGCTTTTTTTTTTCTATATTGGATATTCAAATTGGTTGGTATTCGTTCTTCACCTTACGTATGGATTAAAAAAACACCGAATTCAAGGTATATACAATTAAATAAAAGATTATACAGTCCACTATTAAAAAAGCGAACCATATAAAAATCCCATTAAGCGCCTACAGCGCTTGAGCAGCTGACTTGAGTTTTATCTGGCAATTTTGTTTTTACGCACTGGTCGTCAGTATTTGTGCATGCTGGACCGTTTTAGAAATAGCACTGTGAGTGGTTTGCAACCAGCATTGCCTCGTGATTCCTAGTCATCTAGGCGTACTCTACCCCTCCTAGAAATTTGTAAACCTGGTGCTGAGACACCCTGTATATCAATCCGGAAATAATCAAGATAAATTTAGTGTTCCTAAAATTTAATTTTAGAAGGCCGGACTGCTTTCTCCTTGGATTTCTTCCTCTAGCTCATTAGCTGCAATCCAAAATCTGTACTGCCAGAGACGGCCAATTCGATGTTCATCACAGATGTTTGTTCGTCCTTTGAAAGACATTCGGTGTCACTTACACAACTCTTCTAACCTTCGAACATTTTCGTCACATTTGTGCTGTGGTATTGGCCCGTCTTACAGTGAAAATCAACTGTTGATGTAACTTAAGCGCAAATACTCACATGGAAACCAAGATTATGAAAATCTCGAAAGAAAAAATTACTTTTTCCCCATATATGGGGAGTTCAAAGGGTAATATTTATCTGTATAATGCGATTACAACATTTGGGTGAACTAATACGATTACAATATTTGCACGAACTAATGCAATTACAATATTTGCATGAACTAATGCGATTACAATATTTAGATGAACCAATGCGATTACAATATTTGCATGAACTAATGTGATTGCAATATTTGCATGAACTAATGCAATTACAATATTTCCATAAACTAATGAGATTACAATATTTAGATGAACTAATGCGATTTCAATATTTGCATGAACTAATGTGATTACAATATTTGTATGAACTGCATGTATTTGCCAACTTATCACGCCCGAAAAACTTATTGAATACCCCGAAAATTTTAGAAAAAATTATTATCTGGAAAAAAAATGTCAACAAAAATTTCCATAACCCATGTTACAGATCCCAACAATGCATACATGGTTGAGAAGGAACTCCGAAAACGATAATATCTCAAAGCCTCTTTTCTCAAAAAAAAAATCAAATATAGAATATATCACCATAAAACTCGTTTCTTTCGATATTTCAACGCGAATTATGCCATGGAAATTTTATTGATTTTCAAAGACGAGTTTTAGAATTCCAGAAACGCGTTTCCCGTAATAAATTTTTTTAGCACTGGTTTTCCCTTGCACCTTCAAAGTGATCCATGCACGTATAGTAACACTGCGAATAAAATGTCACTGGAATAACAATGCAGAAATGTAAACGCGTTCTTCAAGAAAAAAAATAGAATAGCACCCACATTCTAAGCCTCTTGAATGGCAGAGAAAAACACATTATTGACAGAAAGCGTGAACTCTCTTTGAATTTTGAATGTCGGTCCACATTTCCATCGCGAAAACATTAGACCTTCTAACCTTTGAAATTTTGTTGTGGTATTTTCATAAGCTCCGCCTGATGCAACTGCATAAATCATTTAAAATTTCCGGGCGCAATTCATGGTAGTGTTGTTTTTAAAAAAAAAAAGCACAATTCATGAAATAAGACTAACCTTTTGCTTGGCGCAGTATAGCCCAGATGCTCTTGCGCCATAAAAATCCAAACAAACAATAACGTTTTGCTATCTTTACCGTTACTTTTCCTTAAAGAACCTTCGTTTTGTTGTCAACACTTAATAGAATCCCAAGTTTGATAAAATAACTTTTATAATAATTTTAAATGGTTTTTATAACACACAGCAGTGATAAAAATTTTTAAACCCAGTGAATATGCGTTGTACGGTAGTTTTTGAGAAACGAATTGGAATTTATAAAGCAACATTCAGTAGGTCCTCGACTTTCGCTGTTTCGGAGTTACGCGGTTTTTTCTTTTTTTGCAATTTTCTTTTTCTTTATTAAATATAGATGGCGCTACTGGCCAGGCCAGCCAGCCACAACGAGGATTGATGATTGCACTCGGTAAAATATTTCCTGTAGTATGTAGTAGTATATGTACATATAATTTTATTTCAACATTACCCTTTTCAGTACTGGCATTACTCTACCATTGTTGACTAACAAATTGCATCCACGAGGTTAATATTTCCCGTTTAAAGAACAATCAGTCTAAAAATAAGTTTATGAAAAGGAAAAGTGAGAATCCTCACATTTTTCAAAAGCGGCGAGCGATAACTATGGAAAATAAAATAGAAATCATAAATCAACATGAAAAAAGTAAAGTCACCGATATTGCATGTAAATATGAAATGAATGAATCGACTGTTAGAACTATTATCAAAGACAAAAGTTCGAACAATGCAGCACATGAAACATTATGCGTCAATACAATCAACTATAATTTCTAAGAACAGAAGCATGTTAATAGATTAAATGGAGAAGTTATTGCTAATCTGGATTGGCGATATGCAACAGCAACGGATGCCGATCAAGCCTTATGCTTATACAAGAAAAAGCCTCGAGTCCTTTTGAAGATTTGAAACGCAAGCAAGGTGAAACTGCTGCTGGTGATAGATTTAATGCAAGTTGTGGATGGTTTCAAAAATTTAAGGTGCGTACTAAACTCCATAACGTTAAAGTGACAGGTGAATCTGCTAGTGCCGACACAGTCGCAGCTGCGGAATTCCCTAACCTTTTGGCAGAAATAATTGGAAAGGAGGAATACCTTCCGGAACAAGCTTTCGATGTAGATCAAACAGGAATTTATTGGAAGAAAATGCCAAATCGTTCGTACGTGTCGCAAGATGAAAAATCTATTGCAGGATTTAAGATAGCCAACGACAGGCTTACACTTTCGCTTGGTGGAAATGCTGCTAGAGACTGCAAATTAAAACCATTGTTAGTTTTTCATAGCAAAAACCCCAGGGCCCTTAAGAATATTTCAAAAACATCGCTACCTGTTGTATGGAAATATAATCCAAAGGCATGGATGACAAGAAATTTTTCGACAGTGGTTTTGCCATCATTTTGCGCCCGATACAGAAAACTATTGAAAAGAAAACAACCTTCCATTTAAAATATTACTTGTACTCGACAATGCGCCAGGTCATCCGATAACTATGTGTGATCATCAACATAAGGAAAATATAAAGGTAATGTTTTTACCCCCAAACATAACTGCCCTCATATAACCCATGGATCAAGGTCTCATACAGACTGTCAAAAAATATTACCTGTGAACAACATTTACACAAGCATTAATGACCACCGAAGGAGAAAACAATAAATCGTTGAGGCAGTTTTGGAAAGGATGTGATATTTACAAAGCTGTTAAAAACATCGGTAAAGCTTGGAATGAAATTCGAACAACTACAATGAGTGGGGTCTGGAAGAAGCTTACACCCAAATTTGTAGGCAATGCTGCGGAATCTGACTGTGAAGATGTGGTTAACGACCTCGTTGAAATGAGTATAAAATTGAACTTGAATCTAGATGAATAGGATTTTACTGAATTGCTGCAAAATCATGCAATGGAATTGAGTAACGTATCTCTAATGGAGATGAATGAAAACTAAGATCATTCAGAGAACGAACAATAAATCAAGCCATCAAAACGATTTGAAACTAAACAAATGGCTTGTTATTTTGCTTTGATAGACAAAGGTTTGGTTGGTTTTCAGGCTCAGGATGAAAATTCTGAAAGATTTGAAGAGGTATTTAGAGAAGTCCATTATGCTATGGCATGTTACAAACTAATTTATAACGAAAAAAAGCAGTTACGGTGAAGACACCGTTAACAGAATATTTTCAGAAAGATGTGTAAAACATACTGTATGTACAGTAGTGCACTAAATCTTAAGCATTAAATTTTTAAAATCAGGTAATACGCACTTGTACTTTTTTTTGTAGATGTATGTGTACTATATGTACTAGCTCTTAAACATTAAATCTTTAAAATCAAGTATATGTATAGTATGTAGTACACGGTTCGTATATACATTAAGCTTTATTCGACTTACGCGGAAACCCACGGTACGAATTAACCGCGTAAGTCGAGAACCTACTGTATTTTAATTTATAGAGTTAAATTATTTTAAATACGTGGCAATTTATGTGCGTGTTTATGTGTGTGCGCGCATGTGTGTGTGGGAGAGAGAGAGTGAGTGAGAGAGAGGGAATGTAGCAGATAAATATAGATTATCAACAATAATCTGTGAAATCTCTCCGATCGAATACTGATATTGTCGGTTTCTTTAGACCACTTCTTTTTTTAATGCATCCATAATTTCCCCCAGTCGCGACTGATATGCAGTATATTATGTTCAGCCTTGTCTATAACGATGTCTCTTCTCGCTCCCTTGAGTAACAGAATAATAGACAGATGAATTGACCGATTTTACTGTGTCTTGAAAATGCTGCGATTTCGAAGTTTTCAAAAAATCTTGGTGTCGGAAATAAGTACCATAAATAATAGGTGAACATGCGTGCATGAAATAATAATAATTATAAAAAATCAAGCTATAGCTTAACATTATAAGTAAATATTTATATTTATTTTCTGATATAAAAAGCCTTGGAGTAAAGAGGAATGATTTTGTTTGGGGACACTTTTAGGAAATCAAAATAATTTTTTTAAAATTTGCTAAACAAATCGCCAAAACAAAATAGCGTTTATTCCAATAAAACACTGAATTTATAATTTAGTTTCTGATGTTACAAAGGCCAATTTACAAATAGTTTTTAACTTCATCGTGGTCATATATGCACTATATTACCAATACCATATATCGTTTCAGTATATGAGGAAGATTCAGAAAGTCGCTTTTATCGTTAATACTGTATTTATACTATCACTAATAAATACAGCATCCCAAACATCGTTAATTCAATTGTTACGCAATATCCAGGGGCGGACACAGACTTTCCCTTTGGCAAGGGTCAAGGAGAGAATTTGCCATGGTATTGGAATAACACCCTTCATTTATCATGAAAGTTGGAATTTTTTACAGTGAAAAAATATATTTTTGGGGGTCATGACCCCTGTGACCCTTCCACTGTGTCCGCGCTTGTACTTATTGTTGTACATCACATTCAAGAGGAGATGACATTATGTATTTTTGGTGAAAATTTTGACCTCTTGTCCATATGAACCCTAATTTGGCACACTATTAGGACACTTTACGCAAGTCACATTTGTTGTGAAATTCTTACTCTAAAATACATCTTTTGTCATGTTTCTAGAAACACAACTTTTTATAATAGAGTAAATGTGTCACCCTAAGCGTAAACGTTTATTGAAATATTTTTAGAAAATAATTTTTTTGTATTCTTGAAATTCTGTAATATATTGTCGACACCTGGACATAGCATTTAATTGAACTTTGTTAATGGAACGTTTACGAAATATGTAACCTTCAAAATCACGTAAGGCCCATAGCTATGACCACCTATCGTTGAGAGGGAGGTAATGGTACCTAAAATTTAAATCATTCCGAATCGTTTTCATGTATTTCAGAAATAGGAAGAACATGTGATTCATTCCGCAGGTTTTAGCGTAATGCAAATTAATTATTTCCATATACGACGGAAAGTTTCCTCGTGTAGAAATTTTTTATGTACAGAAGTTCGATATATGGAAATTTTTGATATATGGAAGTTCGATATGTGAAAATTGTACTATATATGTACTATTACAACTCTGTATATACTATATATAAAACCATATATAACTGTCCTTCAGAACACTTTCATCAATCGAATCCATGCCATAACAATATATCTAAATGAAAGCAATAAACACTTGTACTTGCAGCAAATTAATGAACTTTGGACGTCTCTGTTCAGATTCTATTTATGAGTCTTATAAAATCCTTCAAGTATTGTAATTGAAAAATTACCTGAGAATATAGGTAATTGCATTTCATTAACTTCAGTTCTTTATATTTATAAAGAAAAAGTTGAGAATGCAAAAAACTATTGTGGCTCAGTCACAGCCGATTTGCATCTTAATGATTGGAAGTTCGACTCCAGATCAGAGCATATCCCTTTTTCTCCCTTTCTAGCAGCTTAAAGATTCCAAGGAAGGTGCTGGAAGTCATGTTCTGAAACACTAATCTAACGTGTTAATTAAAACCTCTTTTCTTTAATGATGTAGGTACATTTACACTAAAAACTTGCAAATCAAAAATACATGTCATTTTGATACTGAATAGGCTATAACAAATCTCGCACTGCGCAAAATGTTTCAATGATTGCCAGAAAGTAAAAAATTATATTAATATGTTTTATATAATTACTGTGTAATGTAACACAAATTAGTTTTTCGATAAATTGATATTTCGTCAGCACACGGTCTGTTTTAGGGCAAGACTGTAGCGCATGGATGCCCGTATAATCTCATTTGCTTTTAGGCGAAATGCACGAAGCCGATTACAAAATTGCACCATTTTTAATTTGCATTTCTAATTTCATTTTCTAATTTTCATTGCCGCATCATTTCTAATTTATATTTAAAAATCACCCCTTTCTGATTTACAAAGCTATCATCTCCATTGATCATTCTCGAACATTTGTATGTGCATATTTATCTGACGCCCTGTTTCCTACGTTCTCACAATCCTACTGAATACAAAATGAATATAACAGAGTTTACTCCTGTGGATGCAAACGTCGAAGAAACGTCATTGTTTTGTTTGGTATTTTTAATGCTTGCTCTCCCTTTAATTTATAGTAACCATCTTTATGAACTACGTTTTAATTAAGACAGTTTACACTTTCAGAAAGAACATAAATAAAATTACAAAGAGAAAGTCGATGAAGTGCGACGTTCTCCAAGGAATGTTACAAGACTTTTTCCAATGAATACCGAGTGTCGAAGGGCTAGCCGTGTTCTATCCTCGCACCCTTCTCCACATTTTTTGATCTTCCGGCACGTACTGCAGCTTCATCTTTCGAATCCCTTACCCTAGATCAAAAAAGTATGCGAGTATTGAAAGAATATACATTAACTTTGAAAAGCCGAGCTCTAGCAGATTTCTGAAGCGTAAAAGACTAGTGGCTTTAAAGGGAAAAAGAAACGTGTTTTCACTTGCTCTGAAAATGAATTCTGCTATTCGAATGAAAACTGAAAAAAAAAAAAGAGAAAACTTTAATTCAAAGAAAGAAAAAGTTTGACAGAATGCTGTTTGCTTTATATCAAACAGCTACTATGTCACTGAAATGTAGGATTGTGACAGAACAAAAGACTTACGCTCCTGTAAGTATTTTATTTATATTTAACTTTTTTTAGGGTCTTTAAATTTGCGACCGTGTGTAATAAATAAGTACTGATCTTGCCACAAATATCATAGCTTCGCTAAACTATACTTGATTTTTTTCTATGCCGGTGATAATAATGGATCTTAACGATGACTAAATATTTTATAAATGTATAGTGTACAATAGAAAACAAATATTTCGCTCTGATTCTATACTTCCAGTAAGTATATAAAAGCGTATTTGATAACCATTTATAGCTACTTTTTAAATAAGATTGTAAAATTTCTCACAAAAGAATGCAACTGTTATACATATTGATTTACAATTTTAGTACCCTCTGGTTTTGGGAAGGGTGAAACTTAACTCGGAAACCATCAGATTGGCAATCATCCTAGCCGTACAATCCCTTATTAAGTAAGAGATTGTCAATTTTATGTGGCCACATCCATACTTACAATCTTTGAGGTTACAATCAGTTTGAAATCCGTAATAGAATGTCCCGTCAAATCAACTTAATTTCCATTTCAGCAAAAAGGATGCTGAGTCGTGAAGAAGCTATTTGAGTTTACGTACGTTTATGACATGGTAAAAACTGTCGTGTGCAATCCCTAAAATTAAATTAACTGATTAAATAAATGTCTGTCACCTTAAATAAACTCAATTCGGCACCAAAATTTATTAAAATCAAATAATATGCCTCGGTAGTTTCATTAACTTTGACGTTTTAAAATCGAATCGTTATAATTTTTGTTACAGTTCATTAACTTTACTTAGATGCATACATACTGTACGTATCTATGCGTGCGTGAGTATATGTACATTATAATCATAAAAAATCATCATAAACAGAAAATCTGTTTTTCTGTCTTAAAAGTATTATACAACTTTATTATGTTTACTTTTCTTTAGAAATCAAAATAAATCGTTTCATATAGTTAATCTTAACAAAATAGTAATTTAAACATGAAATTTTGACGTAGCACTATGTAAAATACATTAATTATTATAGTACTAATGCCATAAAGTAGCGTTTTTTTATGTTTTCTAGATCCAATCGACATATTTTGGATAGACGTTGCTATCCATCGTCGAGAATGGACAACGGACAACTCCAAGCAAGCACATGATATTGCCATTTCAAGCTACTGTTAGTTGCCTGACAGCAGCGCCTATTAGTATAAAACGTTTAGAAAAAATAAAGGGGAGCGGTTTTTAGGCAGTGGTATAATCTATTCACCAAAAGACGTCCGCTGGTACCGTTAGAAAATAACAGGAGCTGACCTCACAAACAGCCTAGCCGATTACAGCAGAGGGGAGAACGTCAACTCCTCCCCTCCTAAACTGTTTTTGACGCAGACAAATGTTCGCTAAAAATCAGTTCTGAAATGATGCCCTCCCCTCTGCTGAAATCATCTATGCCGTTTGTGACATCATCTCCCTTTATTTTCTAACTGCAACATTGGACAATTTTTCGTGAACGAACTATATACTGTATATGCTAGTGTTTTCCACGCAATATTGGAACTGAATGTAGATTTTTGATTCTTAACGAGATTCTTTTAACTGTTCACAAATATGAAACGTCTCTCTAGAAAGTCTAACACCAAAAGCGATCAAGTTAACAAATAATAAAAGGTTCCGAAAACTTACCGTCGTGATTATTCTCTCAGTAAGGAACAGCAATGGAAAATCTTTAAATTCCTTATTTCCGATATATTTTTGTGTTCGTTAAACCAGAATTTAAGGGAATATTTAGTCTAGGTCAGCAGTTCATCAACTGTGGTCCGCGGACACCTGGGGGTCCGCGACACTCTCCCAGTGTTCCACAAAGTTTCGGAAAAGTACTAAGACACGAGCATTTACTCTTTAATCCTAAGAATAAATTATGAGGAGGGACAAAAAAATCCTTCCTTAAATTGTGAAAATTAGCGATAAAACACTAGTAATAAAAATATGCATGACGCAAATTCCGGTCTTTAAAATTTGAGTTAATTCTTGGGGGTCGGCTAGGGCGAGTGGTCTCTGAAGGGGGTGGGTCCGCGATCTAGGGAAGTTGAAGAACCGCTGATCTAGGCGATGTGTGAACGACTACATTAAAAAAATCTGTATGATATTCTCTTCCCTCATTACCAGCTTTGAAAAAGTAAGAATATTGCCTTTAAGTTTTGTGAATTTAATTTTATTACAAGGTAACCCGAAAGTGGTTTTTTTTTATTATTTTTGTAATGGCTAAGCGAATTTTACGAAAAAATAGTAGGACAACTGATTCTCTCTCTGAAAAATCGTACTCAACGCGAATAGCAAAAGTTGTGTTAGTAAATTGTTGGGAAATTTTGTAACTGCATGATCGGTAATGATGCAGTGAAAATCCCTATTATACAATAGATTCTAAAACAATGGTCTCGTGAAAAAGTACAGAGGGGGGGACGAAAATTTTTAAAAACACGGTAAATATAAGAATAAAAAGAGGCCAATTGTTTTTTGGATGGAGGAGTGAAAAGATTTCGCTTAAATGGAGCAGGTACTTGTTACTAGAGTTCTCTAAGAACAATGGTGACAAGAATACTGGCGTTTTTTTATTAATATATTGAAGAAAAATGTGGGTTATTCATTCAATTACAAGAAAAATTTTGGAGAACGGATTCATTGGATTTATAATATTCAAAATCGGAAAAATGTTTTCTGGAAGACCGCCCCAAAAGCTGAAGATGTCACCGACATAGCGTGACAAAAATTTAAAATTGATTTTTCAAAAAGTTTTAACTCTGTTTTAACACAACTGTTTTCTTTCCATTTCATTCTAAAATTGGCGTGACAATTGAAAAAATTTTAAAAGAAAATTTTTAGATTAAATTTCACTGCTCTCAATTAACAATAAATTCATTTTTTTTTAAACTTCAAACAATATTCCTGTTCTTCAACGTTAGGGTGGGTACCAATTTTTTTTACAACTGTAACTGTTTCTACTCGTATATCGGCAAGAAAAAGGTTTCTTTAAATTCCGGCTAAATGCAAATAAGAAATATGTGGGGAAAAACATGAAATTTCAAAATTTTTCCATCATTATTATTTGTTGGCGTAATAAATCATAATTTTTAGTTTTTGTTGCCTTTTGTTATCAACCTAAATTGCCTTTGAAGTTAGACATCATGGATGCTTTCTATAGTTATGAATAGTTAGAAAGTCTCGTTAATAATTGTATAGGCTACCCATTCCGAGCTTCAGTATTGAGTGGAAGGCCCTACTAAACGCCACTTATTAACGACCGCCCCTCCATTTCTCGGCTTCGAAATATTTTCGTTGATAGATGGCGCTGCAGCCAGATAACCAATAGCAGCATGAACTGACAACACTCTGTGTTCACTTGGAGCTTAGTTAGGTCAATTTCAGAGGAGGAACAGCGACGACTCTCTGAAACTCATCCATAAGTTCTAGCCAAGATCATTACTAATATTTACTATTCTACTAATTTATTCGTACACTTACAGAAAAAAGTGTGAGAGAATAATTAAAAAAAAAACATTTGCATTTCTATCTCGCGAATTGTTAACTTTTCTTAATTTCATTTCATGACCATATGAAATATAAAGTATGAAAAAATCATATTTTGCTATTGCAACCTGGCCCATATTTGACCAACAATATCCTATCTCTGTATTCAGTTTTCTTGTTCTATTTCTTCTTTTCGGAGTAGTTGTGAAACTTCCAAGCGATAACGAGAGTTTGTGAAAGCATTTTCCCTAAATTTTGAACGAAGTCGCATATTAATCACACTTTCTATCATGAGAAAGGTGAAGGGGAAAGAAGCTGTAGAGTGAAGGCCTCCCTCAGGAAATTGTGATCATGCAACCGGAGACTAGTTGCTTTAGTTTTTTCGTTATTTCACCTTTCTCGCGCTACCTTCCGAATGGTAGAACTTTCTAGGGTATCAGGACTCTCCTGTTGCCCAATTATGGCAAGCAACAGCGTACCAACCGCTGAAGGAAAGAGATGAATAGATCAAACCTGAGTAGAATAGAATTTGGGAGGATCATATATTCGCTTTTGTTCCGTGTTTACTATGCGTGAGGTAATTATACGAACAAAGTTTGCTGCGTTAGTTTAGTGCATATATTCTGTTAAAAATATTATACCAGCATGACCTAAAGTCATGCGACCTGTAGTTTAATTGCACCAGTCCATACAGCAAGAGCTTAATTTATTTTTATCCTGTAATTCTAGTTGGATAATTCTCCGATCTTACGTCTTTTAACGGAATTTATAAAAGATGAGAAAAGGGAATTTTTTCTTGCTTTTAGATGCCTTATAAATAAAATGTATACCTCGAAGTTTGTCTTTCCCCTTTTTTGTTTTAAAATACAATGTAGTTATAAATCAATGTGTTATAATTATGCAATGTAATTATAAACAAACAATAGTATTAGAGATATACAATATTATTAGAAATATACAATAATATTAGAAATATACAATGTAGGTATAAATCCATAAATGGTTTATGTGTATCGGTATTCTTAGAACAGCGGAAATCTTTGTCTGGGTTTTGATAATCGTGATTAATTAACGAAGTGACTTTACTATTTAGTTAATTTGGACGTGCGTGAAATATAAACTATATATTATTGACAGTTTTTAGATACTCTAAAAAACATACATGTTGCATTGCGCTTGCATAAATAGAACTTCATTATTATTCACTTTCATTATTATTATCCTTATTACCGCCTTTGCAAAGGAATTATATCAATGAATGAATGAAGGAAGGAAGAAATTTTCTAGGAGGAGGAAGGAAGTAAAAAGTTACATACTTTATTGCAGCAACAGCGTCATACCTTGTCAAAATTCATACTGTTGAACCGGGACAATTCTTCAGATAAGAGGATTTGACTCCACAAACGACGCGAAAACTATACTCTAAACGACGGAAAATTCCATAGACTTATAAAATAGAACACATGGTCAATTTATTTAAGTAGAATTTCTGGTTCATAGTGAGAACACACCATAAACAGCGAATGCACATTTCCCGTATTAAATTCTGTATCAGATACTAATACAGAATTTTTCTTCATGCAAATTATATATAGCCGAGTTTAATTCATACCTATCACTTTGACCATAATGATGTACCCTTTTAGTGAGACAGAAGACTAATGTAGTATCTTAATTTACAACCATGGAATTGATAGAATTAACAGTTTTATCAAATCTTTTATCAAGCCTTCCAGTCACGTTTTTCCTCGAGTATTCCAGCATAGTCTCGAATTTTGGTTAAAACTGGTCTTTTTACCTTAATTCATAAAAGCCAAGAAGAGAGACCATGTTCCAGACTGAAACAAGCGATTTTTGGGTTATCATCCAAATACATATTATAATCACTATTAAGTTACTCCAGCCAATCAAATCAGTGATGATCTGATTTTCGTCATTATGTTAGTCAGAGGGTATCTATATCATTAAATCAAATTTACTATTGCGAAGACCCAAATTTTGGCTCTAATTTTAGCCTCTTTACCTTGACTTGTTAGAAGAAAAAAACTCATTTTCCATAGTATTACGTTGTCCACATTGTGCCTACTTGGATTAGCGTTCTATTCCAGAACTTCTAGATAACGTTCATGTTCTATCTATGGTGGAAGTTCTGAGATTCATTCACGGGAAGCAATGCTTCTGTCACACAACGTGCTCTAATTAATCATAGTTGAAAGTGAACAAGGTGTATTTGCAAGGTTGGAAATTGTTATTCCTAAGTTTGAGGAGCTGGTCAATCACTTGTTAGATAGATGCCTTGAAATAATAGGCATAGCATTGCTCCCGTTGTTCAATACCTTGTCTGCTACCGATAATTGTCCGGCTAGGAAGAATGGTAGCCGATTTTAATGTCTAATGACTCTAAATAAAACCATGGTTTTTTTTTAAATTGTTGAGCCGGGTTCTAGTAAGATTGATTATGTGTAAATGTATGGGGTTACTTGGTGGTCACGTTAAATATTTAGTCTTTTTTCAGCTAATTTGTTATCATTCTTTAGAAATAAAACTCAAACGTATGTAATTGGCCTATTAATTTACGACTACCGCCTACCTTATAATGGGTCACCACTTTTCGATAGTAATTATAATTTTATTGGCCCTGTGGTATGGAATTCGATTCCAGTCGAGATAAAATCTGCTCGAACTTTCCCTATTTTTAGGCGGTGGCTTTGGTCGTACGTTTTAAATAATTCAATAAATTATCCTGATTGACACCTTCTCTAGTTTTATATTATGTATATTGTTTTAACTATTTTTCTGTTGTTTTCTATTATAAATTTGACGAGAGTGTGTGCGTGTGAGGGGTGATAGGGTATAACTTTTTATTGTTAATTTTGTATTAATTTGTCCTCAACTGGGTTTGTTGGGTCAGCTTGTTTTAATGTATTTGGTGTATTGGACTTTGTCGGAAATTCCTTTTTGCACTTTTTCCAATACCACTCTACCGACGTTTTACCAACTGACTACTGTATCATACATGCTTTTTATATGACCCTCTATATTATTTATTATATTGACAATAATCTGCTTTAATTCATTGTGCCGTTGACTAAATGAAGGCTATGATTATGGATGACTATTTCAGTGTCTAGACCACAAACCCACTGAATGCATCTCAGCGTAGCTCTTTTCTCATTTTAGTTACAAAATGCTTATAATGTCCAGCCTGTGTTCTTGATAAATATTTTTTCACCCACGAGCCTAAAACTGGATTCATGTATGAATATTAAAATGTGGAGTTAATCGGATAAAAGTGTAATTATTTATTTTGACAACGTCCTTAATCACTAAAAAGGGAGTCCCCTTTATTAATGTGAGTTACCTATGTTCAAAATCATTTGTTTACATATATTATAATTTCCTTCCAACAGAACTGCCTGAAAAGTTTTGTACTCAGCATATGTCATTTAATGCTTTTGCAGCCGATTCTAATAAACTACAAAAAGGTCTGGAATTTCGTTAATACATTTGAGTTTTCAAGCAAGTTCTTAGTTTTAAAAATTACTTTCACATGGTTAAATATAAACATACGCACAAACTAGATCTATGCGTAAAATAAGAAAATAGGTTGAGGGGAGTGATATGGAAACGGTTTGCCCATAGAATAGACTTGTAAAAAGCACATGAAGGAACCTTCATCCAGAAGTGTATGGATAGTGATTGGATATGATGATAATGGTGATATATTCTCACATATTTTTATTTCCATAACGCGGTATATATCTTTCCAAGAGAAAAATGTCGCGGTATGGAAATTCGTTTACATTAATTAATAAAAAATAAATTGTAATTGTGAAAAAAAAATAAAGTAAAAACATGAAACACTCAAAACTTGTTATGTCTGTCCAATAGTTCATTAAACAAATACTACCTCGGTTTATGTCATCGCAACTTCTCATTAAAGATACTCTGCATCAAATATTTTATTTTGCCAAAAATATGAAGGGACTTTTGTTTCTTGGTGGAAGTAAGTGTGGGAAACCGTTTTAGTTTCTGAATTATGGGGAAGCGATGAAACCATATCACAAGTTCCCTTAATTCTTTTAAATGTGTTATTATATTTAAACCTTCTTTTCAATGCTTAAAATTTTCCTTTCCATCCACTACTATGAGCAGCGCAATTATATTTGAAATGCTGTCAGGGCCGAATCTCCAAACAGGTGCCCAAGGCACGTACCTAGGGTAGACACCTGTTGGGACAGGCAGCGGAGAGCTGAGGAATGAAATTTTTCAAACTTGACAACAATAAAAAGGAGGTTCTGTATTATAAATACTCAACACAAGATGAATACAAGTTCACCAAATACTGAGAATAAGTCTATATTGACATAAATCGTTCATGAATAGAATAGCCTAAATATAGCGTAAATTGGGGGGGGGGGGAAAAAAAAAAAAAAACAAAATTGGGTTGCAAAAGCACGATTTTGCCTATGTTCTAAAAAAAACTGGTGGGCATATGCCCTATCTTGCCCCCGCCAAATTACGCCTATGATGAAAAAGATAACATAAACCTAAACAATATCAGGTTTCAAACAATTTTTACGTGGCATATGTAATAATCCCGTCTGCAAACCGTAAGAAGAAGCAGCTAAGACCCTAAAAAAAATATTATTTATTGTATAAAAATTACTAGTTAAAATGTTTGTTCGAATACCTGTGTAAAATTCACCGTCACATAAAAAATAAAAAAAAATAAAAGTGTACATAATTTAAACAGAAAACTGTGGGTGGAAGGAGGTGGCAATTCAGTCTGTGTATAGAGCTTGCAATATCCTAAATAATCCACAGAATTCTGTATCAGATATGTCCATAAAAATGTACGTAAACTTACAAGGAGAGTACACGAAATGAGCATGGAAAATGTGCTTTATTTTAGTTTTTTAATAAAGTATAAACGTTTCAATAAGAAATTAAAAAAAAAAATTTCACCTAAATCCCCCATGGGG
>QLNU02001180.1:0-12045 GCA_006491805.2 Dysdera silvatica | reverse complement strand
GGTTTCACACTGTCAGTTGGCGAAAACAGTATGAGCAGTTTGCTGATGTCACGCCGCGGATTCCGATGTTACTTTGTGCGCTGCACGGTTTTACGAGGACAGTGTGAAACCCTCCAGGCCAAGCGATGAGACGATATCGTAAAACCGTGCAATGCGCACAAAGAAACATCGGAATCAGTAGTGTGACACCATGAAATCATGATGTATCACCAATTTGAAAATTTTGAAACCGATTTTTGTGATGATGCCAGCTTCACACCGGTTTTTCACAATGTATCGATACATTGCCCAAGCCTAGTCATGGAACAGATTGAAGTCGCAACTCTGTAGTGTGTGGTGTTTTGTTTTCCCCCTTAAAAAAAAAGTACTATCTTACCGATCATTCATACAATTCACCAAAATTCGTACAAGTTAGCAGGTATGTTGTTGTTTCTGGCTTCAAAATTATGCGCCATAGAAACTCTGACAATACTAATAATAATTTGCATTTATAATTTACATATAAATTATAAATGGAAAAAAGAATTAACACAGTAGGTCTCATTATAACAAATACCAAAGCCCTCTTGAAAAATCCATTATTCACGATACTAACAAAGAGAGTACACTAAGTGAGAATCGAAAATGTGCTTCATTTTAATTTTATAGTAAAGTATAAACGTTTCAATAAGAAACTAAAAAAAAATTGCCTAAATCTCCATGAAGTGAGTTATAGCCCCATCAAATTTGGCGAGAAAAGGTTATTTTTGTCAAATTTGACTTGATGCGCTTTTTATTAACAGTAGGAATGGCGAGATATTTTTGAAGCGATGTTGCCAAAAGAGAATTAATAAAGAATTATTCATTCGAGATAAAAATATTATCGATTTTGATTCGTAAGAATTTATGCATGTATTTGCATAAATATTTGGAACTTTATTATTAGTGGATAGATGTCTCGTTTTAGTTATAAAAAGCTTTTATTTTGCTTTAAAAAATAATATACATACTTGGCTTTATTAAAAATATGCCTACTTGGCTTTATTAAAAATGTGTATGAAAATGAACAAGAAAATACAAAAAACAAATTAGGTTTGAACAATGACTGCAACTAATAAATGAGGGATTTTCACAATTTAATGTGTAACATGAATTTTTGGAAAAAGTGAAATACACTTGTTTGACATTGCGAAATGTATTTGGTTTGAGAACTGGTTATGTGCTCTTATACCAAGCATATTTAATCACGTCACTGAACGTTGGAGCTGATAATTGGTTGTGTATTAATGATTAATGAATGTAATTTTGTTATGGTATTTCTTTCGTGTAAATTAATGTCATTAAAATGAAGTACAATATATCGTGTGACATTTTTTGTGAAATATTTCCTCTGCCTGCAAAAATACACGTCGCATGGTTAAATTAATACGGTGGTGCTTGCAGGTATATATGATAATTCAAGTGATGATTTATCTCAAAAATTGATTTTTCCCTCCTCGTTTGTCTGTCCTGTCCAGCAATCTAACAAAATTACGCCATTCTGATCTATTAATTAGGGTTTTAGAAATGATTCATAAATATCTGTGGAAGATTTCCCACTTTTTGTGCATGTAAGTACTACGTTTGGTGGTTGGCTGAATAATTTCTGCGAACACGAGAGCCAAAGGTACCTGTATTTTCTTGGTGTATAAGTAAAAATTTTGGTAAGACTGTGCCATTCATTACGGTACCATTCATGACGGGTTGTACGGTATACAAATGCGAAACTGCATTACTATCCTGAATAACACCGTAAATGTGTTGAACGTCTTTTGGCGAAACGGTGTGTAATGGCGTCAATTCTTTGGCAAAGCCTGTTTAATCGCTATTAAAAATACAAGTGTGCGAATAATCTTGCATTTTTTCATAGGCTTGAAGTGGAAATGCAATGGCTGCATTTTCTATTTGTTCGTCATTTTGTAATTTTACTTTCATAACGAGTTTAGTAATTTTTAGTCCAACTTTACCAAATTTCTTTTTAAAAGACGCCAAAAAACCATGAGATGTATAAAATTTGGAAAATTTGTTTTTTTCACAACATCAAGAGCCCAAATTTGCAGATCAACTTCATGCGCTGGAACTCCATTGGATCTGGATTTTAAAAATTTGTCATGCGTTTGCGTTTTAATAGTATTTGGCTTTTGAATTCTGTTCCCCATATTAGCAACGCATCTTTTCATTCGATAAATTTGTGGCAATGTTAAATTGTGATTTCCAAAACATTTTTGAATTGAGCTTATAGACCGTCGGCGTCCTAAAAATGTCCAGGTATAAGCTATAAGCTACAACCTCTTTCATATATTCTAATGAATATGATGACGAACCACATGCAGAATTTTCAGGTGATGTTTCGTCGCATGAGAAATCTAACCATCTACAATCTTCATTGTTATTAACAGGTTTTTCACAATAAAGATCAAAATTAAAATCGTTCATAAACTGGAAAGTATCGAATTCGGCAATGGTTTCAGTAAAAACAATAATTTTATTTGCTATATTAATTTCCGTTTTAGACGAAATGGCATTCATTAATACACAACCAATTATCAGCTCCAACGTTCAATGACATGATTAAATATGCTTGGAATAACAGCACATACCCCGTTCTCAAACCAAATAGATTTCTCAATGTCAAACAATGGTGTTTCACTTTTTCCAAAAATTCTTATTACACGTTAAATTGCGAAAATCTCTCGGTTGTTAATTGTAGTCATTGTATAAACCCAATTTGTTTTTTGCATTTTCTTGTTCATTTTCATACACATTTTTAATAAAGCCAAGTAGGTGTACTTTTAATAAAGCCAAGTAGGCATATTTTTAATAAAGGCAAGTACATATATTATTATTGTTTTTAAATACGGTTTTAAATTTTTAAAAAGTACTGGCTTTTACAACAGTCTTTGATTTTACCATGTTTGGCGCAGTATAGCCCAGATGCTCTTGCGCCATAAAAAAGCCAAACAAACAAACAATATGTTTTTAAAGCGAAATAAACGCGTTATATATAACTAAAACGAGACATATATCCACTAATAATAAAATTCTAAATATTTATGCAAATACATGCATAAATTCTTATGAAATCAAATTCAATAATATTTTTATCGCGAGTGCATTAATTCTCTTTTGGCGACATCGCTTCAAAAATATCTCGCCGTTCCTGCTGTTGATAAAAAGCGCATCAAGCCAAATTTGGCGAAAATAACCTTTTCTCGCCAAATTTGATGGGGCTATAACTCCACCCCCACCCCCCACCATGGGGGATTTAGGTAATTTTTTTTTTTTAGTTTCTTATTGAAACGTTTATACTTTATTATAAAACTAAAATCAAACACATTTTCGATTCTCACTTCGTGTACTTTCCTTGTTAGCAACAAAACGCCGCGCACATTATTAAGACAGCACACGTAGGTAAGGTGTGTCCCACCGAAATAAAGCCACCGTGATTATATGCCGTAATTGGACACGAAACAAACCAATAAGAACGAAACAAATATATTAAGGAAGTCTATATACAAATACATATTTGCAAGGAGTAACTCACTCCCTGCCCCACCTGGGCAGGAAAAAAAATGAATGTGTAAAAAAAGAGGGAAAAAGTGTCCCGCTGAAATAAAGCCACAATCCTTATTAGTGTTTTGGGTAACTCTCAACATTCGAGCTGCTACAGGTAAACAGGTTTATGACGTCAGGAAGTTGTCAAATAACTTACCTGTTCTATCCCAGTCGAACGTTGTGCAGACTTCAGAAGGTTGTATTTTCTATTTGTCCTGCAGTATTGCAATGGGGAAAGGCAACCCAGCTATCAGAGTTCGAAAAAGGCCAGACAAGAGCTTTTAAGGAATAAGGTCTTTCACATAGACAAATATCTAAGCAAATCAAACGATCTAAAACCGTAATAGACAATTTTGTGCATCAGGGCATTGCGTACAGGTATAAAAATAGGAGGTGTACAGGCATAAAAATGACTTCCAGGCAGGAAAAAGGTGTTGTGCATCTTCTTTCACAAGGTGATATTTCCCTCAGACAATTGGCCAAAGAGGATAACATCCCTGTGACAAAATCAACTCTGTCACGGATTGTAAAACATACAAACAACTTGCGATATAAAAAAAGGAAACAGCAGCCCATATTGAAAGCTATCCACAAGCAAAGGATAGTAGATTTTGCCAAATATCATCAAACCTGGAAGGACCAGTGGCATCGTGTTATATTCTCAGATGAGAAAAAAATTAATTTGATGGCCCAGACGGCCTTGCATTCTATTGGCGTGATATGAGGAAAGAAGAGGAAATCTCCTCCAAAAGACAGTAATATGGAGGCTCATTAATGGTGTGGGGGAGGCTTTGGCTATGGTGGTAAACTTAACCTGGCTTTTCCCTTAGGCCGCATAAAGGCTACCGATTACCAAGAAATGCTAGAAACCCATTTACTGCCATTTGCAGAGAGAATTGGTGGCCCAAGTTGGATTTTCCAGCAGGATAACCCCCTCATTCACGTTGCAAAATCCTCCTGGGAATGGTTTTTGAATAATGGGGTGCATGTCATGGAGTGGCCTGCCCTTTCCCTTGATCTTATTTCCCAAGAAAATGTGTGGGGGTAACCTCAGTAGGGCTGTATATGCCAATGGCAGACAGTTTCAGTCTGTGGCAGAATTGAAGGCTGCCATCATTGAAGCCTGGGATAATATTGATGCCATTGTCCTCCAGGGATTAGTAAATGGTATGCCACATCGTGTTTTCTAAGTTATATATAATCATGGCGGATATATTGACTATTAACAGTAGTGGCTTTATTTCGGTGGGACACTTTTTCCCCTCTTTTTTTTACACGTTCATTTTTTTTCCTGCCCAGGTGGGGCAGGGAGTGAGTTACTCCTTGTAAATATGTATTTGTATATAGACTTTCTTAATATATTTGCTGCGTTCTTATTGGTTTGTTTCGTTGCCAGTCATGGCACACAATCACGGTGGCTTTATTTCGGTGGGACACACCTTATATTGAGATAGTAGAGAGATACCGAAATATGTATGGTGCCATTTCTCCACTCGTAAGCCATTTCGTTTTGTTCATTGGAATATTTTACGATCATGTGGTTCGGTATAGTAAAGCCATATCGAGATGTCGTAAATCATCTCATAAAAATCGCGTGCAACTAACTTTTTTTACACGGTCTTTTTTTATATGATTTTAAAATCGAAAAATTTTGAATACGAGCGTTGAATATCAGCCGTATAAAAAAAAGGAAGCCGTTTCTTTCCTTTGACCATGTCATTTCAAATTGATGTAAAACAGACCCCGTGAAAGAAGAGGTAAGCGTATGTGTGAACACGAATTTCCCTCCTTACAAGGGAACCAATTTTGTGGAAGCTCGCACTTTGAGATAAGACATATAATAAATGATTGTCCTCAAGCTTCTTATTAAGAATATGGAATCAGATTTTTGTGAATAGCATATAAATTTTTTTTATTAATATTTAAAGTCCAAAAATTGCACTTTTTAGATAAAGTTTGATATTTTTTATTCACACTGTATATAAAGACAGTAACTTTCGAGCTCAATTCGAATAAAGAGGGTGATTGCATTTAACGGATAAAATTATAAAATTACCGGTAAGGTCATTCAGATTATTTTAAAAAATTATATAAAAACTAAGCTTTTTAATACGAATATTTGGCGCATTTGGCTATGGTTTAGAAGAATTGGCGATATCGGCATGAAGCGTTTATTATTCAATTAATCTCATATTGTAACCTTCATCAACGCTATTTGTAGAAAATATAATGGCATGATAAAAGTCACCCATTCTTCTGAACCATAGCCAAACGCGCCAAATATAAGTATTAAAAAGCTTAGTTTTTATAAATTTTTTTAAAATACTCTGAATGATCTGTCGTGTACTTTTATAATTTTATTCGTTAAATGCAACCACCTTCTTTATTCGAATCGAGTTCAGAAATTATTATCTTCATATACAGTGCGAATAAAAACTATCAAACTTCATCAAATTTATATGATATTCACAAAAAATTGATTTAATACTCTTAATAAGAAACTTAGTGATTATCATTTGGGATAAGTCTTGTCTCAAAGTACGAGCTTCCACAAAAGTGGTTCCCTTGTTAGTTCAATGCGTCAATTC
The DNA here is from genome assembly GCA_006491805.2 of Dysdera silvatica. Classification (NCBI taxonomy): domain Eukaryota; kingdom Metazoa; phylum Arthropoda; class Arachnida; order Araneae; family Dysderidae; genus Dysdera; species Dysdera silvatica. The sequence goes on along the minus strand of QLNU02001180.1, from coordinate 5,884 downwards.
CGCTTAATCGGGCGGCAGCTTAATAGGGAAAGCCGCTTAATTGGGCCAAATTTCAAGGAACGGAACCCAAACCAAGAAACTAATAGTAATTTACATCGCTTAACTATGACACCATTCCGCTTATTTATTTGGGACAAAAATTTAGAGTTACAATTAATTTGTACATACATATTATGCTACACATAGCCTCAAAAACAATTTACATTAAAAAAATGCAAAGTACAAACAATTTAATATGATGTGACCTCGCATAACAGTACAACAGAACTTCTGACACATCTCACTTAATATTTACAGCGGTGTAGTAACGCAGCCCCAGCATGCACACGATGCACTACGGCGTCATAGATCTCGATTTGCGAACGGGATAAAACTGAAGGCGCGGTCAATTCCACTTAGACCCCCTCTCATGCATGACGTTGCTTAAAAATTTATAATAATTAATGAAATATATTATGTAGTGTTGAAAAAAACACTCATTATTTAATTTTATGTGAGATTCGCCTATTTAAGGCATCCGCTTAATTGAACCAAAATGTCCTAGTCCCGATGTGTCCCGATTAATTAAGCGGAATAGACTGTATAATGATTACACCTTTACTTAACTAATTATGAAATACCTGAAATATTTGAAGATGGTTGTGCACTAAAAATCCTTAATTTTGCATAATATAGACACACGCGCGCCGGAAAATAACGAGAGATCGTGCTAACCTACAAAGTATATTTTAAGGAAACCATTCTCTAAAAAAATAAGATTTTAAAATTCCTTCTTCAATAGAGTATACCCCACATAAACATGCATACATTAAACTTGCGTAAATGTATTCATATATTAAACTCGCGTAAATCATAAAAAACCTAGGTTAAAAAATAAGGCATATTCCAATTAAAATCGCCTTAATGCTTTTTTAATTAATGGAAAGCTTTAATCACATCACGGTAATAAATCCTGAAAAAAAAAGGGGGCTTGGTTTCATTTAATTATATTTATTTTCCCTGAGCACTTCAAATTACTAAGTAAGAAATTTAATATAAATTTTCTCGGTTGTATACTGTTTAATTGGAAGTAAAATACATCAAAGGCTCCTCTCTCTTGAAAGAGAGGGACTTGCAGAGAAATTAAAACAATCGATTTATTTCAGCGCATCAATGATTTCGAATGAAACCACGTGTTTTTCCTTTACCTTATAAGAGGCATAAGGAAAAGAGAGCCACCAGATGCTCCAGACTTGACAAGAGCAAATAGCTTTTGAGCTATAGTTTCGATCATGGGCGCCCATATGGGGGGGAAGAGGGGGCTGGAGCCCCCTAGCTGTTCAAAAACTCCATTTGCCCGATTCTGCTAAGCATTTACTTTCAAAATATTTACAGTCACATTTTGACGTACTTTTAGTTCATTACTAATTGTCAAGCAGTATCAATTATTTTTGTAGTATTTTAGTATCTTGTACATACATTAAAATGTTTGACAGCCTTAAGAAGGAGGTAATAATTTTTCAGCCCCCCCCTAAAAGTACTCATATGGGCGCCCATGGTCTCGATACTATGACAACCGTGCTTCTGTAAATAGCCATGCATGATCATATTCTCTCAATAGCGTTTGTCAAAAGGATCATCTGATTATTTATAGTCCCCCTGAAATTTATTTCAGCGGTTTCCCAATTTCGATTAAAACCCAAACCATTAATTACGGCTAATAAATTTGAACCCCAAGTTTAAGCTCATGCTAGAGCTTCTTTTTTTTTTGTACAGAAGAAAAAGAGGCATCGTCCCCGTCCTAGAGTCGAACTACGGTCCCTCCGTCCAGTCCAGAGTGCCTTAACAGCTAGACGAATGAGGACAGGAACAACGCTCTCTTTCTCCATATATAAGGATGTAAGATATTATTACCCTTCACAGGGATAACACAATTGCCAAATAATGGTCAACACACAAAGCCACCAGGGCGAGTTTTTCTTGGAGGATTTTTATTACGATTAATAAACTTGACACCCACGTTTAAGCTCATACTAGAGATTTTTTGGTATAGGAGAAAAAAAGCATCGTTCCCGTCCATAATCGGTCATTTATTAACCATAATTAAAATCCCCCATGGAAAACTCACAAAAAACTTTCCTTGGTGGCTTTGTGTGTTGACCATTATTTGGCAATTGTGTTATCCCTGTGAAGGGTAATAATATCTTACATCCTTATATACGGAGAAAGAGAGCGTTGTTCCTGTCCTCGTTGGTCTAGTAGTTAAGGCACTCTGGGCTGGAAGGAGGGACCGTAGTTCGACTCTAGAACAGGGACGATGCCTCTTTTTCTCCTATACAAACAAAGCTCTAGCATGGGCTTCAAATTTCTTAACCGTAATAAAAATCCCTACGAAAAACTCACAAAAAGTCTCGCCCCGGTGGCTTTGTGTGTTAACCATTATTTGATAATTGTGTTAGCCCTGGGGGGTAACAATATCTTACATCCAAAACATTAACTAAACCGAGAAAGATCAGAAGAAAAAGATAGTGACTAAGTCATTTTCTTTTCTTTCGGAAAAAGAACGCTTACCGGCTAATCGCTCACTGTAGTGTGGAGGTTGGTTCCCTAGACCTTAAAAGGGATGCGAATTCCTGGGAGAGGTGTAGATCGCACTGCCCTCTGGTGGCCTTGTTGTAACCTCATTCGTCTGGCATACCACTAACCCAGGTTCGGCTCGCAATGGTATCGTAAAACGCGTGCTATTTTCCTGCCCATCGTAGTTCGGGGTTTGGTTGCCTTGGCGAAAGTGGTTTGGATTCCTCGGGAAAATGTAGGCCCCGGCACAGCAGCACCTTTGCTGTCTATGCGCCACAAAAAGCAACTTTTCTTTTACACCCCTACGAATAAGGTAAAAAAATTCTGGTTTGAGTCCACGTTACGGATGCGTCGGAATTAAAAAATATATAGTATAGTAATCTCTCTCAAAATCGTTGTTCTAACCAACGGCTGTTTCTGTTTAACGACGGTATTTTTCTGATCCTGTAACTGCCTTACGGAATTACACGCATTCGTGTTAATGTCCTTTTCTGTTTAACGGCGGTAGTTTTAGGATCCTGTAAATGCTTTATAGAATTACACGCAATCGTGTTAATGTGCTTTTCTGTTTAACGACGGTATTTTTCGGATCCTGTAAATGCTTTATAGAATTACACGCATTCAGATTTGTCTTTTAATTCAAAAATTTTTCAATTTTTTTTGTCTTAAAATTAAGATTTGTCTTTCTTTCTTAATGTCTTTTCCTATTTAACGACGGTATTTTAAGGATCCTGTAAATGCTTCATAGAATGACATACATTCCGATTAATGTCTTTTTCCGTTTAAAGACGTTTTTCTCTTTCCTTTATAAGTCATTAATGGAAGAAATTACTGTATATGCGTATGTATATAAGTACGTATCTTAGTAAGCTTTCCTACAATTTCCAAACACGAATTTTAATGATTTCGTCTTCAGCATTTTCTAACAAACCATTGGTGTATTTGGGTCATAGGTATGCATACTACGTATGCTGCAATGTGTGAAAAAATACAGCATTCTGAAAGTGTTTGAAGACTTTATTTCAATATTCCTGGAAATTAAATTTTGCGTATAATTTTATTTAAAATATTTACCAACGAAATTTTCAGCCGATTGAAAAAACTGACAGCTCAAGCGAATGATATTTTGCAAAATGCACTTATGGGATCGTTGTCAATGGCACATCATACTGTAGGAAACCACTTCAAGCTTTTCGCGTTCGCTTTCTTCAATACCTGTATTCTTACGCGGCTGAAGTCTCCCAAGACTTCTAAAAGGAAAACTTTAACCAACGTAGTATATTCCATTCAAAATTTGGTCTATGCATGAACAAACTTAATAAAGGTTGGTATATTCGTGGTGTTTATGAGAAATAAAAGTATTTTAAAATTTACTTTAAATATATCGAGTGATCCCCATTTTTCCTTTCTAAAACTTCAAAAATTGCTTTCGACTAAATCAGACTTTTTACCCCGATGAGTAAACTAAAATAAAAATATTTAATTCGAAATCCAAGGTTTTCGCCTTATTTCGTTTCAGAAGCCTTTATTCAAAATTTGATGTTTCTAAAAATCTATTCCTTCTAAAGAGCACTATTCTCTTAACATACACCATTATTTTTAATTTTCCCTCCAAATTACACTTCAACCAACTTCTTCATATAGTTCGTTCACGAAAAGTGGTTCGATGGTACCGTTAGAAATAACGGGAACTGATGTCGCAAACGGCCTAGCCGATTACAGCAGAGGGGAGGACGTCATTTCAGAACTGGTTGTTGGCGCAGACAAACGTTCGCTAAAACCCAATTCTGAAATGGCGTCCTCCTCTCTGCTGCGATCGGCTAGGTCGTTTGTGATGTTAACTCCCGTTAATTCTAACGGTACCATCGGACTACTTTTCGTAAACGAACTATGCCTTTCCTGCATACTAACCCTTCTCTCCTTATCTCTCTCTCTCTCTCTTTCCCCTCAGTTAGTTGTTATATTTTTACTTCATCTATTGATCTTATCCATATAAAGAATATATATATATATAGAAAATAACATTAAAAACAGGTGAATCAATTTCAGCATACAAAAAAAAAATATTATATGCACAGGAAATGTATGACATAAAACTACTTAAAATAATATATGAAAGAGTAAAAACCAAAAATATGAAAATATTATAGAACTCAATGAAAAAATTAGCAACTATAATTATCGAAATATCGATAGATACATACCAAAGAAAAGTAAAACTAACAAAGGTCAGGAGAATATTAACTGCATTGTAATGATCACATGGCGTTAGTCTGGGAAAGTGAGACTTGTAGGTCTTCTTTGTGAAATGGGTCGAGAGGAAACAGTCCGGATGTGGGGGTATAAAATTGTTGTAACTTCCTTCTGTAATGTCAAGATGGACATTACAGAATATTTATGGGAAACATGTGTGGAACGGGGAGAAGGGTCACATCGGCCAATCAGGTGTGACCACGCTCTTAAGACTGATCAATTATATCATAGTGGAGAAAGAGTTGGTTGGGTACAGTGGGTAAGAGAGGAGATCGAACGAGGCAGAGGAGTAGGAAGGACACACATGTGTGTGATTTCCGTGCCTGACTAATACGTTGGAACTTAGGCGGTGCGCCTATAGTTGCCTTGTCTGTGATGCCAATGTATAAACTAACCACCTTCAATAAATAGTGTTAGATTGTTTCTTCATTCTTGATCTACCTTACTCTTCATCGTCGACCTTCTAGTTTTCTACCTAGAAAACAGGAACAAAGAACCCGCCTCACGAAGAGACGTACATTGCTCAGCTACGAGCCGAGCTGGTGGCAGCACACGACTACCTGCACACACGCTAAGTGTGATCGCACATATATACCTGCCCATGACATACATAGGGATAAAAAATGGAATGAAATTCCAAAAGATAAAAACAGCGAAACAATATATAAATTTACTAAGAAATTAAAAGAATACTATTTACTAACAAATCAATAGCGGTAGGGATTCATATGAAGAAATCTAAATAAAATTCCTGCATAATTGTACTTATGCAAAAAAAAATATCAATTTATAAAATGATAAATGCGAATAAAATCTATTGTCTATTTCCACTTTTAGTTCTCATTCCTTCTTGTCACACACCGTCGTATAATATATATATATATATATATATATGGCCTGCAAAAGGGTTGCTGGTATCTAACTGGAAGGAGACCCACACGCTGAACGTATGTGACGATGTGTGGAACCGGCCAGGCCAGTAACCTAGTGTCCTACCCCGCCTTCAAGTGGTGCAGGCTGAGCTTTCTATTTATGTGGCAAATTAATATTTGCTACACGGATAGAAAGGCGGAAG
>QLNU02001178.1:11586-26979 GCA_006491805.2 Dysdera silvatica | reverse complement strand
TTTTTTAATGACAAAATGTGGATGTGGACGAATTATCCACGTTCATCATCTCAGCAATCTCCTCAGTTACAGTCCTTGGGTTTCTTTCCACCTAGGCACATACGATGCTATCATCAATGTCGGACGGCCATCTAGAGCAGGCTATCTTTAAAGTTGAAATCACCATTTGAAAGCTGCTAAACCACTCTGACTGTTCAGAGAGTAAGAGCATAAACATACTTAATGTTTTTTTGTGCAGTCCCCACACTTGCGCCTTTTCAAAACTCATATAGCATTACATGCCTCAAATGTATCTTTTCGTTTTCCAGTTTGAAAAATTTCTCTTAAGCACAAATTGACTTATCTGAACGATGTCTGATGCCAAACTGACACATATCGCTATCATCTAATCAGTGCATACAGCATGACCAATTAAAAACGCCGAAGCTACGACCGGAAGAACAGTTTGTGCCATCTATGAAAATCGGGCACAAACTTTTGCAATCACACAATATATATATATTTTAGAACAGAAGCAAAATCATATTTTTTCCACTCTTTTTTTTTTTTTTTTTTGCACCCTCCCGTCCAGTTTACGCTATACTTAACCTATGTATGAGTGTGTCTCCTGCAGAATGTTTTTGATCAGCCGATGGCTTGTTGCGCAAAACATTCTGCTGATCACATCAAACTGTGTAAAAATTTATTTCAAACCTAATTTATGCAAAGTTTTAAATTATATTAAGGTAAAAAAAAAAGCATTAAATTATATTCTTTATATATTTTATTTCTTTTATTAAATGTTAATCTATTATACAAATATGTACTTCTGATTAAAATTGTAACTGGTGCTGGACCTCTGAACTGATGCATTTTTGATTATCCGATGTGGTGAATGGTCCCAAGTGATTTGGATAAAAAAGGTTCTACTGTATGTTCTAAAATTCTGACTTTACCTTCATATGCAAGTTCTTTTTTCTTTTCTGGTTCTCCCCTGTTTTGAGCAACGATTCCATACAAATGTGTTGCCTTTGCCAGTCTCCAGAGAAATTCAACATTTTCCGAATTCTGTAAAATGACAATTCACTGAATATAAAATTCTGATAATGTGCGAAGCAAACATTCCAAAACTTCTAAAAGTGATTTAAAAAAACACATCATCCAGCCTTTAATTATGTTTAGATTGAAAATCATTACTTTTATGTTAGCCTATCTCGTAGACTCATTAAATTTGCAATCCATATTACATCGCATTAATTTTAGTAATTATAAAAAACAAAACTTCACATTTTGAAAGTCATTATATAAATTATATGGCCAAAAGTCACTGGATACTTTTAATTTTAAACAGTTTTTTGAATTTCTGGAGAAATACTAGAGACAAATTTTTCTTCAACTTCAACAATGTAAAGAATATGTTTGGACACAAACTTTGCAGCGAACATTTAGGGGACTGTCAACAAACTGAAGAAGAAAAAATATTTATAATCATCCTGTATCATAAAAAACTGGAAATGATCAAATAACTATAAAAAAATATTTTACTTGCTAGGTGCCATGCTTCTATGCATTTTTGTAAGAATAGGAAGTGTATCCACGAAGGTAAGAACATTCCTTTGAAACATTCCATTTCTTTTCGAATGTATTTTTGCTCATAGCATGCCACATTTTCAACCAAATTTCGTGAGATTTACACAAAACTTGAAAACTTACAAGAGAATCATTATACTGCAATTTGAAATCAATACACAGAATATTCGATGAGATATTAGCATTTACAGAAAAAATATTTTAACTGCGCATATTGTTTTTCTTCTAGAAGTCAATAGCCAACTGTGTAGGGAAACTTAAATAAAAATTCCAATATTATCGTGAAAACCCAAAAAGATATCAGCAATACAGTAAGATGCATTTCAGTGTACTTTCTAAAAGTAGCTGGATGATAAGGGATTTTCCATAAATTGCAATTTCCTAATTTATCGGATACCCCTGTGCTCTAGAACTAGTCCATTATTATGGAAATAAGTAGAAACACATTTCTCATACTATATAAGAGAATAAAACTGCTTGAGCATAAACCAAGTGTTAGATGTCAAAATAAACAAATGTAAGGAATTGAGTGACTTTTTAAAGGAGTAAAATTGTAGGTGCCCATAAATTGGGACATTCCATCAGAGAAATTTCTATGAAACTAACTGTGCCACTAACTGTAAACTAAAGTCCACTGTCAGTAATGTTATTAGTCAGTGGAAAAGATGTAAATAACGAAGTCTAATGTTCATACGAGTAGACTGAAAATATTGACTGATAGGGAATGCGGGACACTAAGTGTGTTGTTAGAAACAACTGTCAGGCATCCCTACCCAGAAATCACAGATGATTTACGATGCCAATCACGAACAGAACATGTCAGTGAAAGAACAATCAGTCATAAGGTCATTGGACTTTGGTTTCATGGATGTGCAGCAGCCTACAAGCCTCTGATAACACATACCACTGCTAGAAGTTGTCTGCGATGATGCAAGGAACACAGACATTGGACTGTTGCTCAATGTAAAAACATGTTATGGAATGACGAGTCCAGATATGCATTGTGGTACTCAGATGGATGTGTATAGACCTGGCGTGTGGCATTTACCACAGTTGTAACAGATCGTTATGTTACTGTTATAAATTGATCCTACAAGGCCATTTGCTGTGACTAATTTACACATGTGCATAATTAACCACTTCTTAAAATGTCCTCGTTCAATTGAACTTTAAATGTTAAATAGGGTTAGTTAACTTCAATTGCTAAATCAATTTTACCATTCATAAACCGTAACATTGGGTTCATAAACAACAGATGCTAAATCAATTTTACCATTCTTAAACTTTAACATTATTACTATTCAACGTTTCTATTAATAAACTTAGAACTAACAACAAACATTAAAAAAGTATTCCCCGGACAACCACTAAAGCCCTTTGACTAATTACTGAATTCCATACCAATTAGCTCCCCAACTCTAAAATGAAGTTTCAATAAACAAAATGAAAATACTTTTCATTTATAAAGATGCCGATGAAGGTCCGTGTATCTAGAAACCAGAGTCTAATCCTCAGAACATGCAGCTCAGTCAACAGAAGAATAACCATCCATCAGGAATGCGAAAGACTGCTAGTAATTCAAGTATGTCCCGATACTCCAGACAAGATAAACAAAGAAAGCATAGTCAAAGCACTTCCCCAGAAACTTTAATAAGAACAATTTCACTCTGATCATCAATTAACTCCTCAGCCCTTTAATGAACAATTTACCAGCAAGATTTTCTTCCATTACTTTGACTTTACATAGACATTCTATATAGCTCACAGAAACATGGTAGGCGGTGAAGTTAACAAATTTCAAGTCAGCTTTGACGGCCTAGATTACATAGGTTGCCCACGGTAAACAAGCACACACACTTAATCATCAATGGCATTTTTATACAATCCATGATGTCATTATCATGATGATTTCAACGTACGACTTCCCAGGAGATACAAGTGCCCTTTAGTCTCATTTACATTCTATTCAAGTATGATTCAGAATGCCCAGTTGGATTGCTATTTTACTTGTAGTGGTAAATTACCATTACAATTTTGACTAGTTTAGCTGTTCCCAACTACGTTATTTTGCAGCTAGTTAGTTCAGTCTTTAACAGTAGGGGTAGTATCTTCACAACAACAACATGCAGGCACACAAAGCATCCAGTGTGAAAAAAGTTTTAAACAAAAACTTCATGAATTAGCTTATCTACCTGCCATATTCACTTAATCTCACTCCGCGTGACATATTTTTATCCCCCCAAATGAAAAATGCCCTCAAAGGAAGATGTTTTGCAGACATAAAAGAAGTGAAGTAAAAAACAATGGACGATTGAAAAAGCATCACTTTGTAAGGGTTTCAGAACTTCATAGAACAGTGGAAAATACATTTAGACTGATGCATTGCATCAAATGGACAATACTTTGAAGGTGATTCAATTTGTAACACCTAAAAATTAGTACATACTATTTTATTAAAAGTTCCAGTTTCTTTTAGATCCCCTTGTGTGTGTGTGTGTGTACATATTGTATCTATATTATAACAGAAATTTTCTATAAATATTTAATAATAATAATAATATATATAGTTCATTGGACAATTTATCTGCACAAGGGCCATCCCATCTCGAGTGGTCCAGAAAAAAGGTTGCATGACCATTTTTAAAAAATTTTATTTTTTGCAGGTGATGACCCTTATCTGTTGGTAGCGCAAAAATAATTTTGTCTGACGATTTCTTTCACATTTTTCATTTTTTTATTTTTTTCTCGGCTGTTTCACGATCATGGCTGTGTTTCATTTCGATGTTTTAATCCAAATTCCAAACAATTTTCACACAAAAAGCTAGGCGAAATATAAAGTATAACAGAGAAACAGTTCATGGGCAAACACATATATAAACCTTATTCCCCTTCTTAGCTGTGCCATGCAGTGCAATGAAAACTCACGTGACAAACAAGTATGAAGAGACGTTCCTGTGCATGTGTTTGGTTCCTTGTGATATATGCTGGGTAGATGCCAGTGGAAGTGGATGGACAAGACAGAAGTGTTGCGTTCAAACATGGAAGGCGCAGGCCATTGGCAAAGTGGGGGGGGGTTTACAAAACAAGCATAAATATAAATTTTGAGGGGCCGGTAGAAAATTGTGTGTGAGGATCTTGTATGAGGTTTCCATAGTTTCCTTGGTATCGACCGTAAAACCATAAGATGGGGTTAAAATCCATACAAACTACAGAAAATCCATACAAGTTGGCATCTCTGTAAAACAGCAAATAAGAAACTCTGTTTTAAATAGAAAAGGAGATGTTTTTTTAATGCTGAGAAATTTGCAATGGTAGTGCGAAAGTTGTCTACCAGGTAAAGTTATTGTAATAAAAAAAATTTAAATTGGAAGAAAAAATGCTAATTTTAACTTATTTAAACGTTTCAAAATATTCTACCAATTCCACAAATTTCTAAAAATGCAAAGCACGTATGTGAAGAATAGTTGTCTTCATTCTTTCATGATAACACAACATCTTTGTAATAATAATCTAAACGAATTACTAAAAAACACTGTGGTAAAGCCAAATGTAGGATATCCAGATGATTTGTGAAAGGAAACTTTTATTTTAATCGAATTTCGGGGAAAATGAACAAATTATCCATATACCACAATCTGTCAAGGTGATATTGAGAAAAATGGGGAAATCATGATTATATGTTTAAATATTAGTGGTGACAGTAAATATGAATTTATTGTCTATGAAAAGAATGTGTCTCACATTTCTTTTGAACATGTAATGCGAATGTTGCCAACACCAGCAATTAAAAAAAGAGGAAACAGATTATATTACTTGTTTAATCATACAATGGGTGTGTTTGAAAAGTAGTGTTGTACACTTTATATGTTAATTGAATCAAAATACTTTCAGAAAATTAGAGTTGAAATGAAAAAAAGTAATATTGTTGAAAGAAATATTACTGAATTAGATGATTGCAAGAATAATTAATTAATTATTGATAGTTGTGATTGACTGAAAGCAAATTCTGAAATTTGTCATTATTGATAAATTTGAATTATTATATTTAGTATGTAATAAAATCTTAGAACATAACAAGATTTGTTTTTGATAATTTTCTGATTTAACTTCTTTCTTCTATCAAATCTAACATGTTATAAGAATCATTTTTCGTGTACTGAAATGAATTACATTTTTGTTCTGTAATCTGAGTTACAAGTTGATGCAACCTGGGTTACCATAAAAGTATTTTCATTTTCAAATTTTGCTAATTTTATTAAATAAATGAGAATTTAGGTTTTACATATTAAAATCTAAGAACTCAAAGGTAAATAAATTTCTCTTAAATAAATTATATATGTATAAAGTGATGAAAGATTCCCATGTTCCTATGCCATGTATAATTTGATGTCATTTTCAGTAACATGAGTAACCATGTTTAATTAATTAATGAAACGTATAATTTAGAATGAAAACGTTCTGACAAGGGAACCTCGCGAACTGTCAAGGCTCGATTTTTCTGAATTTCGGTTCATGGTCCAATATTACCGAGTATATGAAAGATCCAAAATCAAATTTGGCCCAATCGACCAAGGGGTCGAGCTACGGCCCACTGAAAATAGAGCTCACAATACGATGATGCTTCGCTGCGTGGTAGGTGAAAACAGTGTTTTGGTGTGCTGGGCAAGCATTAAGCGCCAAAAGTTTTACTGTGAATTACTTTCATTCATGCTAGAAGTTTAGCTTTATACATTTCGTAGAAGTGAAGTCCTGATGCATCGGAAAAGCTGAGAGACCTTTGTAAATAATTTTAGAGGCACTTTCCAAAATGAATTAAAATTATTTACCACTGCAATATTGACATATGGAACTGATTTGAATTATGAATATAGAATATTTACATTTAAAACTGATTTAAATTATGAATATGGAGTATTTACATATGAAACTGATTTGAATTATGAACATGGAGTATTTATGTATGAAAATGAATTTATGTAGATATGAAAAAAAAAATTTTGAGTTACCTAACTGCTGGGGTTACCAGAGTTATAACTGCGCTCTTGGCTATGATGAACTTAAAACGCTTTTAATGGAAATGAAGATCAATAAAAAACTGAGAAAAGCATAATAATTTTGAGCAATTACTGCAACAAATGAATGAATTGCCATCGCAGTAAATTTCGTGACACACTTGGTCCGTGAAATTAAAACAAATTTCTTGCACATTGAAGAATTTTTCAGGCTTAAGTACTGAGTACGTTGATTTCCACCAAGCATAGATTATCATATTTCGGAATTTTGGGGAAGACAGCTGATTGTGAATGAGCGAATGCAATTTTGTGATGTTATTCCTTTCTGATAAGCTTACATGATCATAATAATGCAAAAGGCAAAATCGTGTTAAGCGTTTAGTGAAATATTTCCATTGAAGAAAGAAATATACGTCACATGGCTGTATGAGGGGTGTCGCTCCAGGTGGTATAATCATCAATTTCTATTGCTCTGAAAGACTGGCTTGACTAAATGCATCATCAAATATATTTTCGTCCATTTGACCTGTCCACGAATCCATAATTAATAGAACTTTTGATGTTATGTTCGGTTTGAGTACTTCGCTGAGGAACATCTTATGTATTTCGGCAGAGGATTTGCCACTTTTGGAACATTCCAGAATAACAATAGGGGGTTTAAATAACTTTTCCTGTACACATGGACCAAAAACACCCTTTGGTTCCTGATGGATGAGCAGAAATTGCAGCAATAATTGTCCAGCAGCAGAAATGATAGGTCGGATTATTACGGAATGGGATATGGCGTGAGAAGATTGAATGGTATTCGGAGTGTGCTTTTCCCCATTAATCTACAGAGTGTGTATAGATGCCAGTTCTTTAGTGAATCAGCTGTGGGCAGTGTTTAAAACCTCATCAAAAGAATAGTTGCCCATTGCATCTGTAACCATTGCATATATATAATTAATAAGAATTCTATAACTCTATCTTCAAAAGCCATTGTGTGCATAGTACGTCCATGCATAACGAACTTGATGACTCTTCTACTTGTTATACCATGCTCTTTTTTAAATTTTGATAGAAAAGTATCACTTGCTCTGAAGAGTGTGAGGTTTTCTCTCATTGCAATGCTCAGAAACCATAACTTTAAATCGTCATCGTGAACTGTTAATAAAACATGTTCCCGGGCATTTTTAAACTTCTCAAATACTTCGTCTTTCATCCGTAACAGCTTTTCACATGTTGTACCCTGGGAAGCAACATAATCCCGAAAGCGATAAATTTGTCGACGTGAAAGTGTGTTGTCTTTAAAGCGATGCTGTATGCTTTTCAAGGAACGTAGTTTTCCTGACCCACTCCATGGAAATTCTTTTCATGTCTTCTAATGTGTAAGTTACGCGTGACGGCAAATTAGTTTGTTCATCCCATTCCTCATCATTCATTTCATTACCCTGTATTGCATCCTACTTCATTTCATTTAAACAAATATCAAGTGTATTCTCGTCATTCATTTTGTATGTTGACCCGCTTATAAAAGTTTCAGCAAATGTAAATATTTCTTTCGCAATATCCATCTCATAATCTGATACAAAATCAGTTGGCTTCCCTTATTTTTCACAAACAATGCAAAAAAAGTATTTTGCTATGGTGGAAAAGGAAGACATGGTGACAAATAAGGCTTGAAATTCCACGCTTTCCAACAAAAAAATTAAAAAGGTCAAAGGTGATGAAAGCACAGGCAAGTGATGATTGCTTCTGATTTGAAAATTGAAGGATATTTATTCAAGACTGGTTTAAGTACCAGGCGGCTTTTTCGAGTTCTTTGCCAAAAATGACCTCAAAGTTTGACAGTTATATAAAAGTAAGGTAAAAACTTCAAATTTTTTTTACTTTTACACCAGCATACACCATGTATAATTATTTCAGGTACAACTAAAATAACTATTATACATATCTGCTGTATTTTGTTCATATGTATTATTTCTACAATAACGTTTGACGCTTAATGCTTGCCCTGCACACCAAAACACTGTTTTCACCTGTCATGCAGCGAAGCATCATCGTAGGGTGAGCTCTATTTTCAATGGGCCATAGCTTGATCCCCAGGTCGCTTGGGCTAAATTTTATTTTGAATTTTTCATCCACTCGGTCATATTGGCCTATAAACCGACATTCAGAAAAGTCGAGTTCAGACAGTTTGCGAGGTTCCCTTGTGAGTCAGTAAGAAAATATCCCTATGACATATAAGTATCTACTGTGATTTTTCTAGGATATTGAGTACAATAATTTTTTTAGATACATTAAGTTCATTACAATTTTGCACAAAATGTAACCTGAGTTACTGTGAAATTGCTTTTCAGCATCCGAACGAGGAGAGCAATATGCTGGTTTTTGGCCAGAGTGTTTTATTTTCCTTAGAGAAAGAGGACCAAAAGGGTCCATCTTTGACAAAACTACATAATCGGCCACTGCTGCAAAACATAACTATGTGAGTAATATAGTCAGTCTTTTTCCTTCATTGTCATTCTATTAAATTTAATAGTTAGTAACTCCATCTTATGTTTTTATTTTATTCATAAATGTTCAAATAAATTCTCCAGGGAGTAATTAAACTCTCAATATAAACTCTCTTAATATAATGGGAAATGTGTAAATATGGTAGTATGATGTGTTCACTTACTAAAGAGAACTCAGAATATGCTAAACTCCCAAATTTAAAAGAAGAGATTTTTTTTACTGGTATCATAAATTTAAAAGTTAATTCCCTTGGCTCTTTTAATAGTTATACTGTCGTGAGTAACAACTTTTATCACATAAAAAAGTGTATATTACTTTGATACCGATTAGTCTTATTAATTGAATTATTTGGTTAAATAAATATTGCATCCGTTTAAATTGTATATGGTGCTATACACATATTGCAATTTCTTTTTACCCCGGTTCCAGATTATTAATTATAGTTAAAGTTTCTTTTGGTATAAAATTGTAATGCTCAGGCTAATCGGCCTCATAGTTCTTATTGTCATGAAATTGTTATTTTGTGGGCTAATTTACAGTGATAATCCCTAATATTCTTAAATATTCATTTTGTGATGATTCTTGTCTCTTGTTTAGATATTCCTTGTGATTTATATTTGGCTGTTATTGTGGCCCACAATTTACGCAACATCTTCCTGTAAGTTTTATACTTTACACAAATCATAAAAATAAAAAAATCATTATTATTAGATAAATTACTATTACATCAACAAAAAACCTCTCAACACTAAATAGTTGATGCTTAACGACATCATAATTCAAATTTTTTCTGTATATCTTTCAGTTCCCAAGTTAGATTAAATAACTTCAAGATTTTCTCACAGAGGATATTGCCATTGATCCCATCCAATCGGGCATGGCTACTTTACTATAACTATTATAGCTGTTTGAGCCTTTGTTTAAAAGTTATTTGTAAATGGATACAGACTTTAGGAAACACCCTGCATATATATAATTTTAAGAACTTTTCTTCAATATGCAATAACTCAGTTATACATGTGTGTGTTTAAGAAACACTCAATTTCATTGACTAAATATTGCTTTTATACAAAATGCTACCCTCTGACAAAACACTGAACAAGTCACATGACATGTCTGAAAATAAATAAGTTAAGGATTAATAATCAATTATAAATATCAAAAACATAAAGCATACCTTTTCTTTCCTTGCAGTCATTATATAATATATAGATTCTTTATCAGATGAATCTGTGTCAAGCATTTTATCTAGATTGTCTAACCAGTCGCTTGCATCAGAAGTGCTAGCAGAATTACTGCAAGGTCCATTAACAGAGGCCCAAACACCGACCATATCTTCTCTAAAACAGTATAAAATTTTAAGTTTATTTCCACAAAACAGCAACTTCGCCTACAATATATTGAATGCATATATACTGAATGGACAGAAATTTGACTGATAAATTCACAAAATCATTCCACAGGTATTTTTTCCCCCCTGTATGTTGCATGAAAAGCCATTTCAGCAGTGTTCACCCTAGGTGTTTTTCGAAGGGTGTTACACCCTGCCTGCTCTAAAAAGCAAAACTCCTGCCCTATATGCCTTTAAAATGAAAAATTTCCATCCTTCTTGCCCTTAAAACCACGAGACAGTACCCTATGTGGTCTCTTTATACATAATTGGACCCTGGAAAGGACTCCTCTCGCTGACATCTGAGTGTAAAACACTTCAGTACCATTTTTTTAACACAAATTTTTAGTTCGGATGTCGCCAACTTAGGAGGAGCCCATCACCTCGTCAGTTGAAAGTGGAAGCGGCGGTTGAACTAGACCTTAGAAACTCAAATTACACCGTCCAAACCGATACACTGTACATACCCACAAACTTAACTTTTGGTGCTCCTGAATGTTTCCTTGCGGATGATATAAGAATTGAAGAAACATTGCATTTAGTCAAATTAGAAACTCAAAATACACCAAATAAGTCATTAAAGGTGTATCGAAGAAGAGCCCACAGCCAAGACCCTAGCCAGGTTTTAATTTTGGGGGGGGGGGGGGGTTAAAAAAAATTTTCAGCATGAAAAGCTGTAATCAAGTATCATTAAAAATCCTTTTTCTAGGTTGCAATGGAGCTACTACTACGATATTCTGTATTCAGAGAGTGTACACGAAAACACTTGAAATGCCTCATGTCGTGGCCGTATTTGGGATATCCTGGATCCCCATACTTTTTCTAAGCTGCTATTAATCCCCTAAGTTTCGCTCCCGTCAAAATAACGGGCTGCGATATCGATCCATATTTGTTGCTCCCGTGATATTGCCAGGCTTTAAAATGTTTTAGAAGCTATATAATAAATAGTGCGAAAGCATTGATTTAGTTACTTTTTGTCGTCATATCTCATTTACAAATTTGTTAACATTTTTATTTGTTAAATTAAAAAAAAAAAAATTTGCATAGTTTCCTTGAAAAATCGACACTTAAGGGATTAAAGCTACGACTATGATATTCCATGTTCAGAGAGAGTACGCAAGGGCACTTGAAATGTCGCATATCAGGGCTGTATCGGGTGAGGAGGTCAAGAGCATACTTACAATGACTGTAATCATTTTATATGATTACGGTTACTCAAGGTGAGGTCACGATTACACAAGTTTCAAATTCTAGATTAAGATTACACACACGCTGGCTCCGCCCTGATACGGCTCTAACATACGAGATTTCAAGTGGCCTTGTGTACACTCTCCGAATGTGTCTGAAATCCGCAAAATTAAAAGTTCAGAATGAAAAAATAATAACTGTGAACTGCCTAAATCACAGATTGGCACTTGCCACTGAAGAGAGTATTGAGTCTCTATCAAGATTTATAAAAGTAAATGAAATACTTATAAGTACCTACAAATATTATAAATCTAGTTCTGAATTAATAGTTTGATAGATGCTCAAACGAAGTATGGTAAAGGCAAAGGAACCACAATAAAAAAAAAAGCTGGCTTCAACCCAGTGGTTATCACATAGGAATGGAGTAAATTCTATTAGAATTAATTATCAGGCAATTTTGATGGATTTGGAAAACACGGTGGCAAAGGGAGAAACAACCCATCGGCCAGTGGTTGTTTAAAAAATTTTTGATCTTATAATGTTTTTTCAGTGCATTCACTTCTTTGATGTTTTAGATGCTATTCCAAAATTAAACCTTATTTTTCAAAAAAGTGACACTGACTTATCTTATATCAAACCAAATGTTAAAAACACCTTGTCACAGTTGGGAAACCTGAAGGAAAGACAAGGAGACATATTCTGTAAAAACTTAGCCAAGCATGCATGTGAACTGTCCATCAATGCACCCATTGAATCAACTAATGGACAATTTGAGAATGATGCTCGAAAATTCATCAATCATTTACATGAACAAATTTCAGAGCACCTAGCAGATCAGCAAATTTTTACACATTTGGGAATATTAGATCTGAGAAAAGTGGAAGAACGGTGTATTTTAAGTTTGTACAGCAATATAGAAATTATGGAACTTCCTGCATTTTTTGACATAGATGAGAGTGACTTACTTGAAGAATGGGATTCTTATAAATCATTTTTTCTTGGGGGAGTATTATTAATAAAAATGATGTATCAATAAAAATAAGCATCTATTCGGTTTAAAAAAAAGAGGGGCAATTGTTGGCAAAACATATCCCAACCTACAAACGATATTGAGCATTGCTTGTATCTTAGCAATATTAAATGCAGAAGTAGAGAGGGTATTTTCTCAGCTAAAGTTAATATTAACTGATAAAAGAATAGACCCAAAGTTGAGCGATTCAACAAAATGATGGTAAAAATAAATAGTTCAATAAATTTCAGTAAAACAGTACTCAAATGGAAGGATGCAAAAAACAGATGCTTGTCTACAATCTAAAGGAAAATAAAAGTTCATGATCTGTAATTTTATAATGAAACAAAAATTTGGATGTGCTTACAATTTCAGTGATTTTTTCCTATTATATGCATTTTCTTACAAATGTTTTATTACTGATTATTTGTCAAAAAAATGTTTATGAATTAATAGCAATTGAAATTAATATGCATGTAGTAAAAGAAAAAGGAACATGTTAAATCCTTTACCTCAGACAATGAGTATGTTAAATAATTCTATTAATATTAAATAATTGAAATGGTTGGTTATTTTTTTATGGCATAAGGACAGCAAAGGTCATTCTGTGCCAATCAAGGTGGCATCGTACATTCGGTATAAAAAATAATTAAAATATTAGTAAATAATTATGATTTACATAATGACATTTGCCAAGCTTAACTTGCTTATTCTCGTTCCTTGTTTTTGAGTGTCCTTAAATATGTAGTGGCTTTTTCAATTCTAATGTGCCCTTGACAGTTCAAAATGTCCCTTTTTTTAAGACTAGCACCCTGCCCATTTTTAATCCTAGAATGATCTCTGGTTTTAGTATGTGGTAAATCCTTTAATTCAATTAAATCAGCATTCCATTGGCATAGTAAATGCTTTAGCTAATTCAGGTTCGGTAAAAGATTCATGTTCAGGAAATAGATTAAAAAAATCTGCAATTATTTCACACTTAAAAGGATTAGAAATTTAGAATGTCACATAATTTTAACTCTTAACACCATAGACATGTGAACACATAGTCAGTGCATGTGCAAAGACTGACCTTTTCAAGAATTTAGAAAACTTATACTCATTGGTGCCAAATACCAAAAATAAAATAATGTGATTGCCAAGCATGAGAGAAAATAAAAATTCTACTCTTGTCACATACAAAAGATGAGGGAATACAACCATTAATAATAGAATATACAATAATCAAATGGCAAGACTAGAATGGTTAAAACTGTATAAGCAAGCCCTGTGTCCCATACGCGCACGCAGAAAGTTCATAAGGGGGGTTATAGGCTCAATGAGGAGGGGGTTACAGAGCTACAACTCATATATTCCTATGTTAAATATACAAAATTTCATTGCAATGGGGGTTATAACCTTCCACTTGCATATGCCAATGCTTTGACCAATCCACTCTGGTGGTTGTTGGCAACAATTGAAATTTGGTGATAAAAAGGTCCTAGCTTATGCATTTTAATTTAAAGTTCGATCAAATACAAACACATAGCTGCCAACTTTCTGAGGTAGCTTTTAGCACTCATTCAGCATTCACACATGTGATGAAATCGTCGTAAAATTTAGTTTTCACTGAAATTGAAACAATTTTTTGTACTTCTGTAACAGGTTATAGTATATATGTTTTAGCAAAGTTATGTTTAGACTGACATGAAAGAGTTATAGTGACAATTCTAAATTTAGGCTTTTTATGAAATCAAGTATATATTACCATAAAAAGCTTGATTTTATTAAGCAACAGGCACTCTACTGGCTAGTTATCTTTAGGGTCATTCCATGTCAAATCAACACATTGATTCTGACTGACGTTCTTAGATTTTGATGAAACTTAATGTATCAAGTACCTTTACATAGTTATGGATGGAAATCATATAAACTCGTGTTTGTAAAAATTGCAACATCATGAAAGACTCGTGTGAATTGAATGAAATTTAATGTACAAACGACCTGTACTGATACAAATAAACGATTAAAATTACAAAGCAAAACATAATAATATTACATGTGGAAAATCAGTATTCGGTGAAGCCACCACGCGTTGCAATAAGTGATGCTATACGACGTGGCATGGAATCAAACATATGTTGAATGTGTGCCTGAGGAAGAGCATTCCAGGTTGCTTGTATGCGACCCCGAAGTTCATCTGTAGTAGCTATGGGACGAGGATCACGAACAAGACACAGACCAACAAAATCCCACACATGTTCAATCGGCGACATATCAGGTGAATAGGCAGGCCAAGGAAGAAGCTGTATCTGCTGTGATGAAAAGAAGTATTGAACATTCCTGGCAATATGTGGACGGGCATTGTCCTGTTGAAATATAGCTCGGGAATGCCTTGAAGGTAGGGAACAACTTCGGGCTCCAGAACATCGTTGATGTACTAGTTGCTGTTAAAATTACCCACAATCTGTAGCAGCTGAGATCGTCTATGATACACAATTGCATCCCAGACCATAATACTGGGAGTTTGTCCACTATGATATTAGATAACGCACTCCCGAAGGTGACATTCACTGGTATAGCATCTAACACGGATGCGACCAGCACTGAACCCCAAATTAAAGCGGCATTCATCAGAAAACACCATTGGTTGCCAATCAGCACACCAGTCTCTATGTCCATGAGCCCACTGTAGCAGCAGGAGCTGATGGTTTTGCATCAGGGGGTTCCTGTATAAAGAAACTCTTGCA
>QLNU02001174.1:11778-43869 GCA_006491805.2 Dysdera silvatica | reverse complement strand
CAGCATAGCGTTTAGGTTTGTATTTAAAAATAGAATTTAAATCATCTGTGGTCTCCTTTGTATAAATTGTAGAAACAGGTTTCTTACATAGACTCTCTTTGTAATTTGAAGTCTTGAAAAAGGTCACTTTCCAATACTTCACAATCAAAACTTTAATAGATTCGTAATTAGCGCCAAAAGTAGTCGTAATTAGCGCTAATGATCTTTAACACACCTAAGAAGTATTTCCTATGGGAAGTGGAAATTGTTTCTTTTGCCGTTGGTTGGGAGACAAAAACAAGGAAAATAAAAGGAGATAAAATAAAAACGTAAAATAAAGTTAATGATCGAGACTTAAAAAGAAGAGGAGAAATAAAATGACAAGTAAAATTAAAATAAGGAGGTAAAGGAAGAATATAGGTAAAATGGATAAATGACAAAAATAAAGAAAAACTTACCAACTGAGAAAAAATTAAAACATTTAAAGAACAACTGTTCTTTATTTTTAAAGCAGGTTATTTTTAAAGTAGGAAAAATTTAAAGTGCCCCTATTTTTCGGAAATTCCTCCCATTTCAGGTAGAAATGAAGTCAAGTGACCTTCAGGACCAATTCTTTTATTAAATACATCCCCGTCTTCAAACATTTTTCTAATAAATAAACGTTATATTGAAACGTAGGCTGTACAATCCATAAACAGGAAATCAGAATCAAAAGTTCCCAGAAAGGTTATATTCGGTATTCAAGAAATTATTGTTTGTATTTCTCAGCAGTTACAGAGCTTCGATCGAATACCTACAAAGAAGTAAGGTCGCTGATGAATGTCTTCTGAGAGGGAAAAAGTTACCGAAGTCAATTGTTTACAGTGACATTAGATGGGTGATTTTCCATACAAACTCTCTTAGATGACACTGCATCTGTCAGATGCATCTGAGAAATGTAAGGTTTAAATTATTCATCAGAGATGGGAACATTTATCCACTTTTCATGAGTGTCAATAATGCGCCAGTAGTATAAAATTAAAACTCTCCGGTAGATGTGAGCCACCCTTCCCAATGAAATCCTTGCACAATTCCTCCGCCACGGTAGATGTGAGCCACCCTTACCAATGAAATCCTTGCACTATTCCTCCACCACGGTAGATGTGAGAAAGCTCTAAAAGCTGCTGGCTTCCTGGTACAGAAATCTTTTTGAGAAGTCTTTGCAATAGTGTTCTTGAAATTATTTCATTAGAAATCTCGAGAAGAAATGCAAGTGAAATTAACTCCCCCCTATTTCGACTCTCCAACTGCACTAGGTATTGATCATTTTGAGGAAATTTCCAGGTGATGTTGTACATCCTCTCGAACGCTTATATCAGTTTTTTGGAATTGTATATACTAAAGGCAGTCACTTTTACGGATATAATAAGTTAGTTTGTAATTTCTGTTGATAACTCGTCATTAAATTCGCATACAGTTTTCTGTCTGAAAAGATTGTCTAGACATAGATGGACATTGCCACAAAACGTCTCAAATTTCCAAACTTCATGTTTTACTATAAAAAGTCAATACCTATTAAAGGGAATGAAATATAAAAATTTGCAATATAATTTTACTTCATGCATTAAAATTTTGATAACTATAATAAATATTTAACGTTAAATTGTATTTCAAATTTTTTAATTTAATAATGTCCTTATCGCGAGCTAACGTAACTTTACGCGGCAACAGCAGGTTTTATAGACGACTTTATGGACCAGAAGGAAGATTAGCTAATTCATACCCTAATTGCCTAATTGTAAGATAAGTAAACTGTACGTAAGGACGGCAGCAGGCACTGATACGACAAATGATTTATCCAGTGTAAAAGCACCCCAGGCTGAAAACTCGAAAGGTTCAGAACTAATCTTTAAGGCATTGACTAAAATTTTGCTAACATGTTTCGTTTGAGGAGCGGATAGCAGTTTGAAAGCCAAAAAGCGGATTTTCGTTCTGAGTGCTTTATCTTCTTCATTCACCTTTGCAGCATTTAGAGCGAAGTGATAAAAGAGTAAAACTTTAGCAAAAACCCAAAAGCTGGGTACCAATATATTAATATTAAATGCTTGCCCTGATTTCTTAATTTCAAACACAATGTTGGCGTAGAGAAAGGTTCCACTAATGATTTCAGTTATAGCAAATAATATTGCTGACGACAACAATTCTTCCAAATCGCCTAAAAGGGTGATAATCTTGCAATATAACTTGGAAAGCGTATATGCAGAAAATTCCGTTATGGTAACCAGTCCATTGTAGCAGTTATCAATGAACAGTGTGCAACTTAGTAAGAGGTGATTTATACAAATACACAAACCAGCATATAGCAAAACGTAGAGCCCGATAAAAACAAACGTAAAACTGACATACAACATTAATCTCAGATAAGAAAACATTTCTCCTGCTAATGAACTGTCTTGTCTTGTCGTTCGAAACGTATCCAGTTTCACATCTCCAGGTAGGACTCCAGTAATTTTTCGAATCGTAAAGTGAGAAACATTCAAGAGGATACCCCAAAGAACAATAAGCAGAACCTTTAAGCAAAGAAACAGCTTTACATTTCCTGATTTACATATATCCCGTTTTTCGATATGCAGAGATCTTAGTGTAACAATTATCTTGGCAAGTTTTTGCCGTTTACTTCGTAAAATACGCCAGATGCAGAAAGCGAGAATTTCTGATAATAGCCGCGATAAACCTCTCATAGCTAGCTCGAAACTCTTTTCATACACCACAGCTATGTAAATTACCCAAAATGCACAAGCAATAACATACAAGAGAAAGGTGTGCAAGCAAATGGTAATGCCTTTAGAAAATACTCTGTAGCATTTGCTCTCTGCCGTAAGTGCATGATCAGGAAATAAGTTTATTCCAATCCACTTGAAAATGGTGAAAAGTAACCAGAATTCTGAGTTGATGGAATACACTGCATTCACTTTCCTTTGAGGCATTTTTAATCCTGTTCGAATCCTTTACGTGTAGCATCTGAGTCTGCAGTCTAAGGAGATGAATTCATGTGTTTGCAAGTATTATGTTTTGTTTCTTATTTCCTTACTATGGACTACTTTTTACAAGTTGACGATAATAACGATGACAAGAAAATAGTTGTCTTTACAGCTGATTAAAACGCAGGATATCCATTCTTATCGCAAAGACAAATAATCACATTTAAAGGAAATCAATCAGCAGCGATCAATCGTTGCCGCACTTCAATTTTAACACAATTCAAGTTTCCGAGCCGTCTGATGAACAATACAAAAAGAGGTATTGATTTTATATTGTTAAGGAAACCATGTATACATCCAAAACAAATCGACGTCGCATAAAATATGTACAAGGTTGTTAAAATTAAAATGTTCTTAATTATAGGAATTTGGAGCAAATTCTAAGACCTTTAATGGAGTGAATCTTAGATGACAAGTACTTCAAAGAATTCGCTCGCCAGTTATTGGGGATTTTCCCACCAGATGGCGCTGTGATAAAACCTTACGTTATTCGAATACGGGAAAACCCCGGCGGGTGTAGTTTCGATTAGTGCGCATTTCGATTTATTGTGGTTCGCAATTTCATGCTAAGTTTCGAATATTGAGCTAATAAATTCAATTTATTGCTGTATTTGAAGGTGCCAAATAACGAAAAATGGGGAAAAAAAAATTTATATATATTTTAGATATTTTTATATATATTTTATTATATTATATTACGACGATTATAGGAACGCGAGGAGTGCCTCGCACTCCACCTGATTATATTGAATTATTTCATTAAAAACGTCCAATTTTACAGGGAACAATAAGTGGCATTTCCACTTTGTTACCCTACCCCAAAGATTGTGACTTTGAAGGCAACAGGAAAGAGTTTGGCCAGTTTCAGAAGCAAGGGCGGACGTTTTTTTTCACAAATTGTAAGTTGTGGGGTATGAAACACCCCGCGTGCGTGCTCGCGGTTAATGTCATGAAAATTTTGTTTCGTGTGAGTTAGTTTAAAACCATCTGCTTTAATTATAACATTTTAATTGTTTTTACTTATTTACATTTTATTTATTGAGCAGGGACATTAAAAGTCATTCTGTGCCAATCAAGGTGAGATCGTACATATGGTAAAAATAAGAATAAATTAAAACTGAAACGGTAAAAATATATTGGATGTAACGCATTAAATTTAACAAACGAAATGATATAAAAAAATCAGATAAGATGGGAAAAGCCAATATTAGATAAAAGGTTAAAAATGAGTTCAATATTAAAATAATCGTCTAAAATGTCACGAAGTGTAAAATTATTTTAAGTTAAAAGTTAATGAGCGTTACTGGTTAAAATTGGGGTAAGTATATAAAATATGCAAAACATTTAATGCTTCACCACATGTGGAACACATCGTATAGGTAGTAAGAGTATTTCTATCGATTTGAAGATGAGAAGCATCGGAAATTCGAAATCGTTAGAAATGATTAAAACAATAGTATTCGCAAGCATTTAATCCATTTCAAAAATCGTTATATTCGGCAGTATCCAAGTGTGTGTTCTGATAGTTTCTGAAGATGATTAACAAATGTCTATAATTATAATTGGAATTTACCATGCAGTACATTTCATGAATTAGTAGTATTAGTTAGAGCTAGAGCAGTGTTACTTGCGAAGAAAACATACATCTATAAGACATCTCAAGATCAATAAGAATATTTAAAATTGATGAGGGTAGCGTCACGTGTTGTTGTTATATACGAATTTATCGTTTTCGGACAACCCACTAAATAAAATATATTTCCACAAAGCTGGCTGTTGTGGAATATTCCCTTTTGAGATGTCTAGCACTGTTGAGATAAATGGCTGATGGACATATTTGTGCAAGTGTAAGTAAAATTTATATCATGGACTATTTTTGATAAATCTAGACATATGTATCAATGTTTATAATGATGGTATTATTAGTATCATTATAAACATTGATGGTAATAATGCAACTTCTTTGGAAACAAAAAACCCTATGAATACCTATAACGTCATGATTATGAATAAGGCTATTAAAAAGAAATCAATTAACTTTCAATAATGCCAGATTTTTGAGTATGCTTGCGAGTTATGTACCTATGGGTGTCACCAGTCGGGGGGGGCAGCAGAGCTTAAAGCTAAATTTTCCTAAAGGCCAAATTAAAAGGTGTTTTGTAACAGTTTTTTCCAATAATCGAGACAGGCTAATGAAGAATAAATAAAAACTATACATTAAACGTGTACAAAACACTTATTAATCTGGATTTAGAGAAGAATTTTTTTGGCCATCCGACTAGCAAAACTGGTTTGGCCAGGATCCCCTCAACATGGGTCCTTGCAATCGCGGTACCCTTTGATTCCACCCGGGCCGCTGACTGCAGCTCCTGCTGCCCCCTCTCGTCGGCCCTGGGGAAGATATAGTTATAGGCAATTTATATGTACACAGACGAAGTTGAATTTAGTACATTCTATACCCAGGGGTGAACCCAGAAAGGGATTTGGGGGGGGAATCAAACTTTTTGTAAAAATTCCGTCGTCATATGAGGTAATCAGTACCTTTCTAACCGATTTCCATCGCATTTTTATGGATATGGAGAAGGAATTTTCCCATTCCCGTGATCCTCCACTTCGTGAATCCTCCACTGCTATATCCGTTGGAATCGAAGAAAATACCGTTACAGACAGCTTTCACTGTATATATATCTTGAGGAATTTCTAAATATTTCAATGATCGATAATAATAGAAACTTAATGTTTCGATAAAAGTGTGACCTCTTCCGTCCTTCATATTTACTACCTTAGAGGAGCAGTGGCCATGACTCCTTCCACTTCTGACCTATCATACCAGAAAGTATTAAACACCATGCTTGTATACAGCTTTTATATATTGCTTACTGTGTGTGTATACCATTCAGCATGTATATCAGGTTGAATAAATTAATGATTTTCAACTATTCCACCGAACAGTAGTTCTTTCTTAGGTGACTATTATTAAAACGTTTTGTGGTAATTTTCATACCAAAGGAACTTATCAATACTTAACTAGCATGTTCCAACGGTCTATCGCATTTTTAGTGCGATTTGGTAATTAATTAACTAGTAAAAGGGCGATTTTCGCACATTTCCGACAGACCCGCCCACCCCTTTGGAATGATCGCAAATCATTAGCACTAGTTAAGAGCATTTTTAAAGCTGATTACGAATCTGTAAATGTTTTGAAGGTGCGATTTGGGAAATAATTTTTTTAAGGTTGAAAATTGCAATGGGAGCTCACGGGAAAAAACATGCTTTCTACGATTTCTGCAAAGGGGACATCTGATGATCTCAATTCCCTTTTTAGACGAGAAACTAGAAACTACGCTGTATTTAATGCGCATGGATTAATGCCCAGGAAGTATAGGGAACAGGTTAAAATTAAATTTATAAGAAATGATTATATTATGACCTATAGGGGAAGCGGGTTTTCTATGATTTCTGTAAAGGGGAACTACAGGTGATCTCAATTTTTTTGCAGGAAAGAAATTAGAAGATGTACTGCATTTAACACTTACGGAATAATGCTCGGTAAGAATAGGAAACATGTTCAAATTTAATTCAAAAGAAATTAGGGTTTTATATGGAAGAATATTTTTTCTGCGATTTCTGTATAGCAAAATTATAGATGACCTCAAATCGATTTTTTGACAAGAAGTCAGAAGAATGATTAATATTCGAAAAGCGTTAGGAACACGCTCAAATTCAACTTCAAAAAATTGGTAGTCTATCGGAGAAACACGTTTTTTAACAATTTCTGCAAAGAGTACTTCAGGCCATCCCAATACTATTTTTGAATAAGAAACTGAAAAATATCCTGGATCTAACGCATTTTGAATAATACTCGGGTAGTTTGAACAAAATGTTCAAATTCAACTTAAAAAAATGATTTCATTCATTTTTTGAAGTTAAATTTGAGTATGTTTCTAAAACTTTCTGAGCTTTAATCTAGCTACGTTAAATGCAGTATAGTTCGTAGTTTCTTGTTTAAGATTAGAATTTAGATCACATGGCTTCCTTTGCAGGAATTGTAGAAAACTTTTTTTTATACCATACTGTCGTTACAAGAAAGATAGCCACTTCTTATGGAAATCCCCCTAGGGGTAATCGAAAATTATCAGCAGTAATTAAGAGCATTTTCAATGCTAATTATGATTATGTAAAGACTGTAAAAGTGCGACAGAAGCAAGTGGATTTTTTCGAGACTTCAAATTATAGAAGAAACATGCTTTCTTCAATTTGGAGTCCCGGAACAATTCATTTCTTAACGTCCCACTTTCAAAATCTTTAAATGTTTGATAATGAATTTTGTTGGTTGTGGTTTGAACATTTGGGCATTGTAGGGATTAAACAGAGATTTAGATGGACATAGATAATGAGATGTAATTGATTTATTATAGGTATTTATTTTTTTCTATTTGAGAACATTAAAACCCCATTTCCATAATATTAAATATTAAATTTGTTTACCCAGAATGATATTTTTGCGATTTGGCCGTTGTGATCGTATAGTGGTGGACTTTAACTAAAATTTCAATGCGTTGTGTTTACCCATAAACAAAATAAAAAAACACCAGGTTCTTTAAAACAGACATGAAATAATTATTCAATAATCACTGCCTTTTATTTTATATTATAACAAGTTAATATATTTGCTATTCTTTGAGTTTCACAGTGCCATTTAGAATTTAGCGTTTGGAACTATTAGCATACCATCAATTTTCACCGGACAATAATTATACATTCTCAGTACTTAAACCAGATATACAAAATCACTGGACAAAACCATTTTTAAAACAAATCATACTGGGGTATATAAACCACCAGAAAAAATTTATACATTTCATTATAAGTTTAATGAGGGAGGAGGCACTTATAATTATCGATTAATTGAAGAGAAAGAAAGGTAACGTTAACTTACATGTTACTCCTGGTTCATCTTAAGGGCATGGCATCTTTCTCTCCCTCTGGCTCACACATGGTAGTTTTCTCTCTCTCTCCTCTGTCTCACACTCACGCTCGACTTCTTATCGAAGATTTTTGTGGAACGTGATTGGCCAATTGAATTCTGACGTAAAATTTTTCCTAATTTTCAATTGGCCAGATTGACCCCACAGAGGGGAGAGCTGCAGTGGCTTTCGTCAAACTTTGAGCTGTCTTTTTTGACAGCTTTTGCCCATTGAAAGAGAATATATGAGAGAGGGTTTGAACGTTCTTGGTGGAATTTCCAAGAAGTTGGTTGTAGGTGTGATTTCTGATTGCCAGATGTCCTTGGGGAGGAACTTTAGCGTGAGAGATCCAGAAAAGTATTGTGGGTGGCCTAGCCTATTTACGCTGTGGTGATTAGTTTATTTCCCTTGCACCAGGGATTTCTTTGAAGTTAAGTTTTGATTTTTTGTTCACTGGTCCTGAGAAGTTCAATTTTATGGCTTGAAAGGTCAAAGGTGAAGTAAGGTCCAGTGTTCCCACGGTATCGTTTCGTTGTTGAGATGAAAATGGTGCAATCTTGTATGGACTGTTTAGCAGAAATAAGGGGAATGTTTAGTTTACTATTTTAACGGCCTTATAGCCCAGCTGCATCTCGGAAATAGTGGGAATGGCGGTTAACGAGGGTAACATGCATGAGAAAAAAAAGAACGTTATACTTTTAAGGGTCTAGGTGGTTACATAGGCATTTTTAGAAATAATTGCATAATATTATACAATACGTGCATCAATACTTTCAATTAATATATTTTTAACTTACGAATATTTCTGAAATTGAAATTAATTTTACAAGTACCATACGATGTGACAATGATATGGACATTTTACATATAGAATCAATTAAACAATTCAATCAAACTCCAATTTTTATAAAAACCTATACTGTTGCATTGATAGTCATTGGCAGTCCATTGATTTTTAATGAAAGTCCTGTAGGTGCTGGTTTTTAATGAAAGTCCTGTTGTTGCCTTTTATTGATGATGGTTATATGATGTTCCATGTAGATGTTACACTGGATCTTGGCTGAAGATGGTGTAATGTCATCAATGGACTTGGGTAAATGTAGTGCAGTTATCTTGTGGTACAATCTCGTCTGAAAAATTTAGAAACAAGAGCGGCAGAATCTCGAAAAAATAAACACAACACTTAATGACATTGACACATATATTTGTACAATAGTGAGAAAGAGAGAGAGTGTGTGTTGGTTTTTTTTTTTGGTTTTTTTTTGTTTGTCTACTTATGTGCTCATGGGTGTTTAAATTTAATTAGTTAATTTAAAAAGAGAATTTTGAATTTTCACCTAACAAAGCAATGTCGATAATTTCCAATTTAATAATTTTATAATATCTCGGTGAGATTTCAATGGGATGTGGCTATTATTTTCACGTGAGAGTCAATAGTAAAATCACGTTTTCTACGATTTCTGCCAAAGGCGTCGAAAGTGGTCTCAATTGTATTTTTGTACAAGAAACTAGAACCTATGCTGCTACATCTAACGCACCTGAATTAACG
This sequence comes from Dysdera silvatica, assembly GCA_006491805.2. Classification (NCBI taxonomy): domain Eukaryota; kingdom Metazoa; phylum Arthropoda; class Arachnida; order Araneae; family Dysderidae; genus Dysdera; species Dysdera silvatica. The sequence continues at coordinate 34,354 of QLNU02001174.1, read as the reverse complement.
CTCAAAAAAGTATAGGGAACATGTTCAAATTCAACTTCAAAAATGTTAAAGCACTTTTTGAAGTTAAATTTGATCGTGTGACAGACACTTCCCGAACATTAGTTTATGTGCACTAGGTACAGCATAGCGTTTAGGTTTGTATTTAAAAATAGAATTTAAATCACCTGTGGTCTCCTTTGTATAAATTGTAGAAACATGTTTCTTACATAGACTCTCTTTGTAATTTGAAGTCTTGAAAAAGGTCACTTTCCAATACTTCACAATCAAAACTTTAATAGATTCGTAATTAGCGTCAAAAGTAGTCTTAATTAGTGCTAATGATCTTTAACACACCTAAGAAGTATTTCCTATGGGAAGTGGAAATTTCTTCTTTTGCCGTTGGCTGGGAGACAAAAACAAGGAAAATAAAAGGAGATACAATAAAAACGTAAAATAAAGTTAATGATCGAGACTTAAAAAGAAGAGGAGAAATAAAATGACAAGTAAAATTAAAATAAGGAGGTAAAGGAAGAATATAGGTAAAATGGATAAATGACAAAAATAAAGAAAAACTTACCAACTGAGAAAAAATTAAAACATTTAAAGAACAACTGTTCTTTATTTTTAAAGCAGGTTATTTTTAAAGTAGGAAAAATTTAAAGTGCCCCTATTTTTCGGAAATTCCTCCCATTTCAGGTAGAAATGAAGTCAAGTGACCTTCAGGACCAATTCTTTTATTAAATACATCCCCGTCTTCAAACATTTTTCTAATAAATAAACGTTATATTGAAACGTAGGCTGTACAATCCATAAACAGGAAATCAGAATCAAAAGTTCCCAGAAAGGTTATATTCGGTATTCAAGAAATTATTGTCTGTATTTCTCAGCAGTTACAGAGCTTCGATCGAATACCTACAAAGAAGTAAGGTCGCTGATGAATGTCTTCTGAGAGGGAAAAAGTTACCGAAGTCAATTGTTTACAGTGACATTAGATGGGTGATTTTCCATACAAACTCTCTTAGATGACACTGCATCTGTCAGATGCATCTGAGAAATGTAAGGTTTAAATTATTCATCAGAGATGGGAACATTTATCCACTTTTCATGAGTGTCAATAATGCGCCAGTAGTATAAAATTAAAACTCTCCGGTAGATGTGAGCCACCCTTCCCAATGAAATCCTTGCACTATTCCTCCGCCACGGTAGATGTGAGCCACCCTTACCAATGAAATCCTTGCACTATTCCTCCGCCACGGTAGATGTGAGAAAGCTCTAAAAGCTGCTGGCTTCCTGGTACAGAAATCTTTTTGAGAAGTCTTTGCAATAGTGTTCTTGAAATTATTTCATTAGAAATCTCGAGAAGAAATGCAAGTGAAATTAACTCCCCCTTATTTCGACTCTCCAACTGCACTAGGTATTGATCATTTTGAGGTAATTTCCAGGTGATGTTGTACCTCCTCTCGAACGCTTATATCAGTTTTTTGGAATTGTATATACTAAAGGCAGTCACTTTTACGGATATAATAAGTTAGTTGGTAATTTCTGTTGATAACTCGTCATTAAATTCGCATACAGTTTTCTGTCTGAAAAGATTGTCTAGACATAGATGGACATTGCCACAAAACGTCTCAAATTTCCAAACTTCATGTTTTACTATAAAAAGTCAATACCTATTAAAGGGAATGAAATATAAAAATTTGCAATATAATTTTATTCATGCATTAAAATTTTGATAACTATAATAAATATTTAAAGTTAAATTGTATTTCAAATTTTTTAATTTAATAATGTCCTTATCGCGAGCTAACGTAACTTTACACGGCAACAGCAGGTTTTATAGACGACTTTATAGACCAGAAGGAAGATTAGCTAATTCATACACTAATTGCCTAATTGTAAGATAAGTAAACTGTACGTAAGGACGGCAGCAGGCACTGATACGAGAAATGATTTATCCAGTGTAAAAGCACCCCAGGCTGAAAACTTGAAAGGTTCAGAACTAATCTTTAAGGCATTGACTAAAATTTTGCTAACATGTTTCGTTTGAGGAGCGGATAACAGTTTGAAAGCCAAAAAGCGGATTTTCGTTCTGAGTGCTTTATCTTCTTCATTCACCTTTGCAGCATTTAGAGCGAAGTGATAAAAGAGTAAAACTTTAGCAAAAACCCAAAAGCTGGGTACCAATATATTAATATTAAATGCTTGCCCTGATTTCTTAATTTCAAACACCATGTTGGCGTAGAAAAAGGTTCCACTAATGATTTCAGTTATAGCAAATAATATTGCTGACGACAACAATTCTTCCAAGTCGCCTAAAAGGGTGATAATCTTGCAATATAACTTGGAAAGCTTATATGCTGAAAATTCCGTTATGGTAACCAGCCCATTGTAGCAGTTATCAATAAACAGTTTGCAACTTAGTAAAAGGTGATTTATACAAATACACAAACCAGCATATAGCAAAACGTAGAGCCCGATAAAAACAAACGTAAAACTGACATGCAACATTAATCTCAGATAAGAAAACATTTCTCCTGCTAATGAACTATCTTGTCTTGTCGTTCGAAACGTATCCAGTTTCACATCTCCAGGTAGGACTCCAGTAATTTTTCGAATCGTAAAGTGAGAAACATTCAAGAGGATACCCCAAAGAACAATAAGCAGAACCTTTAAGCAAAGAAACAGCTTTACATTTCCTGATTTACATATATCCCGTTTTTCGATATGCAGAGATCTTAGTGTAACAATTATCTTGGCAAGTTTTTGCCGTTTACTTCGTAAAATACGCCAGATGCAGAAAGCGAGAATTTCTGATAATAGCCGCGATAAACCTCTCATAGCTAGCTCGAAACTCTTTTCATACACCACAGCTATGTAAATTACCCAAAATGCACAAGCAATAACATACAAGAGAAAGGTGTGCAAGCAAATGGTAATGCCTTTAGAAAATACTCTGTAGCATTTGCTCTCTGCCGTAAGTGCATGATCAGGAAATAAGTTTATTCCAATCCACTTGAAAATGGTGAAAAGTAACCAGAATTCTGAGTTGATGGAATACACTGCATTCACTTTCCTTTGAGGCATTTTTAATCCTGTTCGAATCCTTTACGTGTAGCATCTGAGTCTGCAGTCTAAGGAGATGAATTCATGTGTTTGCAAGTATTATGTTTTGTTTCTTATTTCCTTACTATGGACTACTTTTTACAAGTTGACGATAATAACGATGACAAGAAAATAGTTGTCTTTACAGCTGATTAAAACGCAGGATATCCATTCTTATCGCAAAGACAAATAATCACATTTAAAGGAAATCAATCAGCAGCGATCAATCGTTGCCGCACTTCAATTTTAACACAATTCAAGTTTCCGAGCCGTCTGATGAACAATACAAAAAGAGGTATTGATTTTATATTGTTAAGGAAACCATGTATGCATCCAAAACAAATCGACGTCGCATAAAATATGTACAAGGTTGTTAAAATTAAAATGTTCTTAATTATAGGAATTTGGAGCAAATTCTAAGACCTTTAATGGAGTGAATCTTAGATGACAAGTACTTCAAAGAATTCGCTCGCCAGTTATTGGGGATTTTCCCACCAGATGGCGCTGTGATAAAACCTTACGTTATTCGAATACGGGAAAACCCCGGCGGGTGTAGTTTCGATTAGGGCGCCTTTCGATTTATTGTGGTTCGCAATTTCATGCTAAGTTTCGAATATTGAGCTAATAAATTCGATTTATTGCTGTATTTGAAGGTGCCAAATAACGAAAAATGAGAAAAAAAATTTATATATATTTTGGGTATTTTTAGATATATTTTATATATTTTTAGATATATTTTATGTATTTTTAGATATATTTGATATATTTTTAGATATATTTGATATATTTTTAGATATATTTTATATATTTTTAAATTAAAATGTTAACATTATAATATATAATATATCGTTTCACGTAGAATTTCACAGCGCATTGTAATAAGTAACAGCAAATTTTCAGGTAGTCAGTTGTGTAGGTTAAATTACATGAAAAATTTTCATGTAATTTAACCTCTTCTGATGACGATTCGCACAGCTCGAAGCGAAACGCAAAGTTTTAGCAATAAATAATCGTTTTTCTACACAGCTGACTACCTGAAAATTTGTTGTTGATTATATAATATATTATTATATAATTAGTATAGTAATTAGCATCTATTTGGTAAATCGAGTTTACGTCAACAAACATGGGAGCTAATGCCTGATGTTAGTACTAGTATGTTTCCGATCTGGAGATGAACGGCTATCACAGGCGGAAGAGTTCTATGACGGTATCAAAACTGGTAGATCGTTACGATAAATATTTCAATCGGCAAGGAAATTATGTAGAAAAATAAAGAATTGTATGTAAATTCAGAATATGAATACTTTTTTCAAAAATACTTACTTCGTTTTACTGCAAAACAGCAAAACTTTGCAGTAAAACGAAGTAAGTTGCCGATTGAAATATTTATCGTAACGACCTACCAGTTTTTTGATACCGTCGTCATAGAACTCTTCCGCCTGTGATGATAGCCAGTTACTTCACCCCTTCATCAGTGTCTAAACGCTTGCCGCCTTGGAAGGTCTCCAGATGGGCCAAGAGGTGGTAGTCTCTAGGGGCAAGGTTTGGACTGTATGACGGATGATCGAATAATCACCTTCCTCGTTGTAGTGGGTCAAACATGTTAGAAAACTTTCCAATCTTTTCTTTTTGTTTCCTCACTCAGCAGTTTAGAAACCCATCGACAGCACAATTTCGTGTACTCTAAGTTCTCAGACACAATTTTAAACAAAACTAACCTTGAAATTCGTGGGAATTCCGATGACATCTTAGAAATTGTGAATCTCCTGTTTGTGTGAATTTGGGTATCAACTGCCTGCACCAAATCGTCAGAGAATACAGATGGTCGAACAAAGGGCGATTTGCCATGGACATTTTCCCGATCTTCCTTGAACAATCTTACACATTTGCGCACTTTTTAGAGTCACTCATTGCGTTATCACCGTAAATTTCGAATATCTGGTAATGAATATCCACAAATTTCATGTTTCTTGTTGTTAAGAATCGGATGATTGACCATATTTCACAGTTGGCGGAGCACTCGGTTTTCTTAAACATTTTAACGAAGCGTACGGGCTGACGTCGCGAGTGGAAAAGCCGTCAGATTCTGCTCGAAGAATGCCGGGAGCCTTCGCGAACACTCATCCTCACGTGCACGAGGAATTTCAAACAGTATGCACAAACGGACATTATTTAAAAAATAACCCCCGAATTAATAGCCTTTATTTATTTGCTACATGTCAGTGGACGTTCAACATAATCATAGAATTATGCATTAATAATCAATAGCATTATAACAATACAGTCGAACCTCGTTAAGACGAATTACTTTTAATGTGAAATGATTTAGTTTCCTACGTTCTGTTAAAGAACCTGTGGATCCATACAAAATTCCTGGTGTATACCAAATTCCTTGTTCTTGTGGACAGTTATACATAGGGCAAACAGATCGATCTACTGTGCGACGAAAACGAGAGCATGAAAGCCTCGTGAGGAATAAGCAGACAACAAAATCGGCAATAGCAGAACATCCAATTTTAAATAACCATTTAATCCATTTTGACTATACTAAGTTAGTAGAAATAAAAGCAACACAATTTTAGTGGTGCAGTTAGATAACATTATCAATACGATAATACTGCTGATAGCTATTTTCGTGAATGGCAGCCTACCGTCGTCAGGAGACGAGGAAATGTTCGCTCTGACGACCGTTAACGCGAATGGCTGCTCCTCGACATATCGCCAATAATGTTATCTACCTGTTGCTATTCTATTGATCAGTCTGAGATGTGTCGCTATTAAACTATTTATACTAAAGTTCTTGCAAAATCAAGTAATTTTTGGCCCAGATTATACAGAGAAGCAATAGAGGTTTCTTTAAGTATCCTAATAATTTTAATAGATATGATGCTAAAATCATTCCTGTTGTTTGGTTAACCATTCTAACAAAATTGTAACGCGTGAATATCCGTTTTTATTTTTCTATTTCATTTTCTTCTGTTTTGGCTTTTATATTCGTCCCTAAAATTTCATAATAATTTATTTTAACGTATTTATACTGTTTCCGCAACTTATGTATATTCTACGATTTTCTCAAAAGTTTTTCATGTAATTTAACCTCTTCTGATGATGATTCGCACAGCTTGAATCGAAACATAAAGTTTTAGCAATAAAAATCGTTTTGCTACACAGCTGATTACCTGGAAATTTTTTGTTGATTATTAGTATCAGAAATATGTTTGTAAACAGCAAACTAAGCACTGTTGAACTAAAAGCGTTTAAAATACGGCATTGCGAATGATTTTAGACAGTATCTCCATAATTTAGAGGAGTTAAATTTCCATATAATTAGAAATTTCGTACAGATTTTTCCATAATCATAAATGTGTGTAGTCACAGAAAAAAAAGAGGTCAATCCAGTGGCAATTAAAAGTAACGTTAATTAACAATAAGCGTTGGTGATCATCTGTCCGGTTTGTATGAACCTATTGCTAAAACGTTTTTGGAAGTAAGAGCTTGTTAACGTGCTGTCGGGTTGCTTAAAGAGCAATTGGATTCTTAGGGAATCGGCTGTTAATCGTTTTTAAGCTTCGGAAATTATGAAGTTTTTAGATGAAAAAAAAAGGGTAATAATGCCAATACGTTGTTTAAAGATTATGTTTATAAAGTTACCATATAATGCTACAAGAAGTTACGTATAAACAAAACGAACTAGAAATGTTGTACAATGGTGTTACTTTCTCCCTCTCTCTCTCTGTATATATATATATATTGTGCTGTACTTAGTAATGCTTCTTGTTTAAAAAAATACTTCAAGAGATTTTTTTTTGTTTTACATTTTTCTTCTTTTTTTTTCGTACATCATTTTATAACAACGAATTGAATTGTCCATTTTTTCACGCAACTTCGAAGAACGTTCAAGGTTAGTATCTGCATCCATAATCTTCTGCTTAAACCCGCCTCCCCCCCCATACCAAACATTTCTTCTAATTCTTTTAAAGTGAATTTTTTTGTTATCATTTCCACTTCTTCATTTTCCTCAGCATCGTACATTTAAATCGGAAATTTAAATGCCGCGGCAGCCTGGTTGGAGACGTTTCTGACTACAGATCGGAAACATACTAGTACTAGCATCAGGCATTAGCTCCCGTATTTATTGGCGTAAACTCGATCTACCAAATAGGTGCTAATTATTGTATTAATTATATAATAATATATTATATAATCAACAACAAATTTTCAGGTAGTCAGCTGTGTAGAAAAACGATTATTTATTGCTAAAACTTTGCGTTTCGCTTCGAGCTGTGCGAATCGTCATCAGAAGAGGTTAAATTACATGAAAATTTTTCATGTAATTTAACCTACACAACTGACTACCTGAAAATTTGCTGTTACTTATTACAATGCGCTGTGAAATTCTACGTGAAACGATATATTATATATTATAATATTAAAATTTTAATTTAAAAATTAAAAACTATAAAATATATCTAAAAATATATCAAATATATCTAAAAATATATCAAATATATCTAAAAATACATAAAATATATCTAAAAATATATAAAATATATCTAAAAATACCCAAAATATATATAAATTTTTTTTCTCATTTTTCGTTATTTGGCACCTTCAAATACAGCTATAAATCGAATGTATTAGCTCAATATTCGAAACTTAGCATGAAATTGCGAACCACAATAAATCGAAAGGCGCCCTAATCGAAACTACACCCGCCGGGGTTTTCCCGTATTCGAATAACGTAAGGTTTTATCACAGCGCCATCTGGTGGGAAAATCCCCAATAACTGGCGAGCGAATTCTTTGAAGTACTTGTCATCTAAGATTCACTCCATTAAAGGTCTTAGAATTTGCTCCAAATTCCTATAATTAAGAACATTTTAATTTTAACAACCTTGTACATATTTTATGCGACGTCGATTTGTTTTGGATGTATACATGGTTTCCTTAACAATATAAAATCAATACCTCTTTTTGTATTGTTCATCAGACGGCTCGGAAACTTGAATTGTGTTAAAATTGAAGTGCGGCAACGATTTATCGCTGCTGATTGATTTCCTTTAAATGTGATTATTTATCTTTGCGATAAGAATGGATATCCTGCGTTTTAATCAGCTGTAAAGACAACTATTTTCTTGTCATCGTTATTATCGTCAACTTGTAAAAAGTAGTCCATAGTAAGGAAATAAGAAACAAAACATAATACTTGCAAACACATGAATTCATCTCCTTAGACTGCAGACTCAGATGCTACACGTAAAGGATTCGAACAGGATTAAAAATGTCTCAAAATAAAGTGAATGCAGCGTATTCCATCAACTCAGAATTCTGGTTGCTTTTCACCATTTTCAAGTGGATTGGAATAAACTTATTTCCTGATCATGCACTTACGCCAGAGAGCAAATGCTACAGAGTATTTTCTAAAGGCATTACCATTTGCTTGCACACCTTTCTCTTGTATGTTATTGCTTGTGCATTTTGGGTAATTTACATAGCTGTGGTGTATGAAAAGAGTTTCGAGCTAGCTATGAGAGGTTTATCGCGGCTATTATCAGAAATTCTCGCTTTCTGCATCTGGCGTATTTTACGAAGTAAACGGCAAAAACTTGCCAAGATAATTGTTACACTAAGATCTCTGCATATCGAAAAACGGGATATATGTAAATCAGGAAATGTAAAGCTGTTTCTTTGCTTAAAGGTTCTGCTTATTGTTCTTTGGGGTATCCTCTTGAATGTTTCTCACTTTACGATTCGAAAAATTACTGGAGTCCTACCTGGAGATGTGAAACTGGATACGTTTCGAACGACAAGACAAGATAGTTCATTAGCAGGAGAAATGTTTTCTTATCTGAGATTAATGTTGCATGTCAGTTTTACGTTTGTTTTTATCGGGCTCTACGTTTTGCTATATGCTGGTTTGTGTATTTGTATAAATCACCTTTTACTAAGTTGCAAACTGTTTATTGATAACTGCTACAATGGGCTGGTTACCATAACGGAATTTTCAGCATATAAGCTTTCCAAGTTATATTGCAAGATTATCACCCTTTTAGGCGACTTGGAAGAATTGTTGTCGTCAGCAATATTATTTGCTATAACTGAAATCATTAGTGGAACCTTTTTCTACGCCAACATGGTGTTTGAAATTAAGAAATCAGGGCAAGCATTTAATATTAATATATTGGTACCCAGCTTTTGGGTTTTTGCTAAAGTTTTACTCTTTTATCACTTCGCTCTAAATGCTGCAAAGGTGAATGAAGAAGATAAAGCACTCAGAACGAAAATCCGCTTTTTGGCTTTCAAACTGCTATCCGCTCCTCAAACGAAACATGTTAGCAAAATTTTAGTCAATGCCTTAAAGATTAGTTCTGAACCTTTCAAGTTTTCAGCCTGGGGTGCTTTTACACTGGATAAATCATTTCTCGTATCAGTGCCTGCTGCCGTCCTTACGTACAGTTTACTTATCTTACAATTAGGCAATTAGTGTATGAATTAGCTAATCTTCCTTCTGGTCTATTAAGTCGTCTATAAAACCTGCTGTTGCCGTGTAAAGTTACGTTAGCTCGCGATAAGGACATTATTAAATTAAAAAATTTGAAATACAATTTAACTTTAAATATTTATTATAGTTATCAAAATTTTAATGCATGAATAAAATTATATTGCAAATTTTTATATTTCATTCCCTTTAATAGGTATTGACTTTTTATAGTAAAACATGAAGTTTGGAAATTTGAGACGTTTTGTGGCAATGTCCATCTATGTCTAGACAATCTTTTCAGACAGAAAGCTGTATGCGAATTTAATGACGAGTTATCAACAGAAATTACCAACTAACTTATTATATGCGTAAAAGTGACTGCCTTTAGTATATACAATTCCAAAAAACTGATATAAGCGTTCGAGAGGAGGTACAACATCACCTGGAAATTACCTCAAAATGATCAATACCTAGTGCAGTTGGAGAGTCGAAATAAGGGGGAGTTAATTTCACTTGCATTTCTTCTCGAGATTTCTAATGAAATAATTTCAAGAACACTATTGCAAAGACTTCTCAAAAAGATTTCTGTACCAGGAAGCAGCAGCTTTTAGAGCTTTCTCACATCTACCGTGGCGGAGGAATAGTGCAAGGATTTCATTGGTAAGGGTGGCTCACATCTACCGGAGAGTTTTAATTTTATACTACTGGCGCATTATTGACACTCATGAAAAGTGGATAAATGTTCCCATCTCTGATGAATAATTTAAACCTTACATTTCTCAGATGCATCTGACAGATGCAGTGTCATCTAAGAGAGTTTGTATGGAAAATCACCCATCTAATGTCACTGTAAACAATTGACTTCGGTAACTTTTTCCCTCTCAGAAGACATTCATCAGCGACCTTACTTCTTTGTAGGTATTCGATCGAAGCTCTGTAACTGCTGAGAAATACAGACAATAATTTCTTGAATACCGAATATAACCTTTCTGGGAACTTTTGATTCTGATTTCCTGTTTATGGATTGTACAGCCTACGTTTCAATATAACGTTTATTTATTAGAAAAATGTTTGAAGACGGGGATGTATTTAATAAAAGAATTGGTCCTGAAGGTCACTTGACTTCATTTCTACCTGAAATGGGAGGAATTTCCGAAAAATAGGGGCACTTTAAATTTTTCCTACTTTAAAAATAACCTGCTTTAAAAATAAAGAACAGTTGTTCTTTAAATGTTTTAATTTTTTCTCAGTTGGTAAGTTTTTCTTTATTTTTGTCATTTATCCATTTTACCTATATTCTTCCTTTACCTCCTTATTTTAATTTTACTTGTCATTTTATTTCTCCTCTTCTTTTTAAGTCTCGATCATTAACTTTATTTTACGTTTTTATTTTATCTCCTTTTATTTTCCTTGTTTTTGTCTCCCAACCAACGGCAAAAGAAACAATTTCCACTTCCCATAGGAAATACTTCTTAGGTGTGTTAAAGATCATTAGCGCTAATTACGACTACTTTTGGCGCTAATTACGAATCTATTAAAGTTTTGATTGTGAAGTATTGGAAAGTGACCTTTTTCAAGACTTCAAATTACAAAGAGAGTCTATGTAAGAAACATGTTTCTACAATTTATACAAAGGAGACCACAGGTGATTTAAATTCTATTTTTAAATACAAACCTAAACGCTATGCTGTACCTAGTGCACATAAACTAATGTTCGGGAAGTGTCTGTCACACGATCAAATTTAACTTCAAAAAGTGCTTTAACATTTTTGAAGTTGAATTTGAACATGTTCCCTATACTTTTTTGAGCGTTAATTCAGGTGCGTTAGATGTAGCAGCATAGGTTCTAGTTTCTTGTACAAAAATACAATTGAGACCACTTTCGACGCCTTTGGCAGAAATCGTAGAAAACGTGATTTTACTATTGACTCTCACGTGAAAATAATAGCCACATCCCATTGAAATCTCACCGAGATATTATAAAATTATTAAATTGGAAATTATCGACATTGCTTAAGAGAATTTTTGACGCTGATTGCGAATATTTAAAGATTTTGAAAGTGGGACGTTAAGAAATGAATTGTTCCGGGACTTCAAATTGAAGAAAGCATGTTTCTTCTATAATTTGAAGTCTCGAAAAAATCCACTTGCTTCTGTCGCACTTTTACAGTCTTTACATAATCATAATTAGCATTGAAAATGCTCTTAATTACTGCTGATAATTTTCGATTACCCCTAGGGGATTTCCATAAGAAGTGGCTATCTTTCTTGTAACGACAGTATGGTATAAAAAAAATTTTCTACAATTCCTGTAAAGGAAGCCATGTGATCTAAATTCTAATCTTAAACAAGAAACTACAAACTATACTGCATTTAACATAGCTAGATTAAAGCTCAGAAAGTTTTAGAAACATACTCAAATTTAACTTCAAAAAATGAATGAAATCATTTTTTAAGTTGAATTTGAACATTTTGTTGAAACTACCCGAGTATTATTCAAAATGCGTTAGATCCAGGATATTTTCCAGTTTCTTATTCAAAAATAGTATAGGGATGGCCTGAAATACTCTTTGCAGAAATTGTTAAAAAACGTGTTTCTCCGATAGACTACCAATTTTTTGAAGTTGAATTTGAGCGTGTTCCTAACGCTTTTCGAATATTAATCATTCTTCTGACTTCTTGTCAAAAAATCGATTTGAGGTCATCTATAATTTTGCTATACAGAAATCGCAGAAAAAATATTCTTCCATATAAAACCCTAATTTCTTTTGAATTAAATTTGAACATGTTTCCTATTCTTACCGAGCATTATTCCGTAAGTGTTAAATGCAGCACATCTTCTAATTTCTTTCCTACAAAAAAATTGAGATCACCTATAGTTCCCCTTTACAGAAATCGTAGAAAACCCACTTCCCCTATAGGTCATAATATAATCATTTCTTATAAATTTAATTTTAACCTGTTCCCTATACTTCCTGGGCATTAATCCATGCGCATTAAATACAGCGTAGTTTCTAGTTTCTCGTCTAAAAATGAAATTGAGATCATCAGATGTCCCCTTTGCAGAAATCGTAGAAAGCATGTTTTTTCCCCTGAGCTCCCATTGCAATTTTCAACCTTAAAAAAATTATTTCCCAAATCGCACCTTCAAAACATTTACAGATTCGAAATCAGCTTTAAAAATGCTCTTAATTAGTGCTAAAGATTTTCGATCATTCCAAAGGGGTGGGCGGGTCTGTCGGAAATGTGCGAAAATCGCCCTTTTACTAGTTAATTAATTACTAAATCGCACTAAAAATGCGATAGACCGTTGGAACATGCTAGTTAAGTATTGATAAGTTCCTTTGGTATGAAAATTACCACAAAACGTTTTAATAATAGTCACCTAAGAAAGAACTACTGTTCGGTGGAATAGTTGAAAATCATTAATTTATTCAACCTGATATACATGCTGAATGGTATACACACACAGTAAGCAATATATAAAAGCTGTATACAAGCATGGTGTTTAATACTTTCTGGTATGATAGGTCAGAAGTGGAAGGAGTCATGGCCACTGCTCCTCTAAGGTAGTAAATATGAAGGACGGAAGAGGTCACACTTTTATCGAAACATTAAGTTTCTATTATTATCGATCAGTGAAATATTTAGAAATTCCTCAAGATATATATACAGTGAAAGCTGTCTGTAACGGTATTTTCTTCGATTCCTTCTCCATGTCCATAAAAATGCGATGGAAATCGGTTAGAAAGGCACTGGTTACCTCATATGACGACGGAATTTTTACAAAAAGTTTGATCCCCCCACACCAAAATCCCTTTCTGGATTCACCCCTGGGTATAGAATGTACTAAATTCAACTTCGTCTGTGTACATATAAATTGCCTATAATTATAACTTCAACAGGGCCGACTGGAGGGGGCAGTAGGAGCTGCAGTCAGCGGCCCGGGTGAAATCAAAGGGGCCGCGATTGCAAGGACCCATGTTGAGGGGATCCTGACCAGACCAGTTTTGCTAGTCGGACGGCCAAATAAATTCTTCTCTAAATCCAGATTAATAAGTGTTTTGTACACGTTTAATGTATAGTTTTTATTTATTCTTCATTAGCCTGTCTCGTTTATTGGAAAAAAATTAATAGTGGCTTCTTTTTTCATCAGTGATCTTGTAAAATAAGTAATAAGTAAGTACAAAAAATGCATTCTAACTTCTTACTTTTTCTTCATTTCGGGGTCAATGGGGTTTACAATCACCATCAACCCCCCCCCTCCTGCATACCTCAGTGAGTTTTATCCTAATAATTCTTGATAGCAAGTGTTGAAAAGCTTTTCAATTCAAAATGTATCAGAACTGCGTTTCTGTAAGCAATAAATCGAATTGCAGTTGCGTTTCTTAAAAGTTTGGAATGCTGGATTGCCTACTCCCCCGTTGCGGGGTATACAACGCCTCCTCCGATAGCAAACCTTCCCAAAATGTATTTATTCAACAAATAGATGATTGATGACTATCCGTTTAGACTGTGTAACTTAAGAGTGTTAAATTATTTCTTCAGATCTTTGGATTACAATTTGGCTTATTTTATGCGCAGACAATCGATCAAAAAAGAACCAAATAAGTACTTTCATGTCCTTTCAAAAAGGTCCATTATATTTTTTCTAGTAATCACTGACATTTTTATTATCTCACATATATTATAAGATCTAGATTTGTTTGGTGGTTTCCTTAGTAATAAAACATCAACCCCTCTTTCTCTCTCTCTATCTTACCTGTACTAACCGTTTGCACGAAAGGAAAATACACTGATAATGGTTTTTCTAATAATATGTTATTAAGTTGCTTGGAAACTTAGGAAATTGAAGAATAGAAACAATGATCCTTTGAAGCTAGTGGAAGATTTGCAAGATTGATGCTATTATATTAGTTTGAATAGCTATTTGAAAAAACAATTTAACATATAAAAGGTTAGAGTGCAATTGCATGATCAGTTTTTCAAAGTATTCGTTACTTTGTAAAGTAGGAAGGCAATGCAGCTTGTGCCTTCCTACTTTACAAAGTAACTGATACTTTGAAAAACTGATCACGCAATTGCATTCTTACCTTTCATATGTTAAATTGTTTTTCAAATAGCTATTCAAACTAATATTTTAAGTCGCAATTTTATATAAACTCATACGATAACTAATGATTTGCCATAAACTAATAATATATTTGATAATGTCATATAAACTAATAATTCATAACTAATAATTTTATATATACTTGTGGTATTTAATAATTAATAATTTTTGGACTTTCAGCATTTACCTCACTCCGTATTTTCAGATAGAATTCTTAACATTACATGATTATTACGATACGTAAAAAAAGTTTGAAAGCTGCTATTGTGCAAATTTATGTTATATCCCACTCACAATTCATTTCAACACAGACAGTGTCCGAACGCCACGCAGATTAAATCAAACAACAATATCAATCAACGTTTATTTATTATATAAATACGTATGCTGCAACGTGCATTTCGATCAATTTAATACCAGTCTCTTTGCAATTTGGTTTAAATAGTAGTCTATGTACTACACCATTCTGCGAAATAACTGGCAACAGTATATATACGTTCGTAAAGAGATTATATGTTATCCTTCGTAGCTCAGTGGGTAGAACATCCGCCCGGCAAGTGGAAGGTCGTGGGTTCAGGTCCCACCGAAGGCAGAAATATCTATTTTCTTTAGAACGTTTCACCATCGAATCATGCCATAACATCGGCGCTGGTATTACTACGACAATAAACGTTGATTAATATTGTTGTTTGATTCTGTTACAAAACACCTTTTTAATTTGGCCTCTTTAGGAAAATTTTAGCTTTAAGCTCTCTGCTGCCCACCCCCCCGACTTGTGACACCCATAGGTACATAACTCGCAAGCATACTCAAAAATCTGGCATTATTGAAAGTTAATTGATTTCTTTTTAATAGCCTTATTCATGATCATGACGTTATAGGTATTCATAGGGTTTTTTGTTTCCAAAGAAGTTGCATTATTACCAACAATGTTTATAATGATACTAATAATACCATCATTATAAACATTGATACATATGTCTAGATTTATCAAAAATATTCCATGATATAAATTTTACTTACACTTGCACAAATATGTCCATCAGCCATTTATCTCAACAGTGCTAGACATCTACAAAAGGGAATATTCCACAACAGCCAGCTTTGTGCAAATATATTTTATTTAGTGGGTTGTCCGAAAACGATAAATTTGTATATAGCAACAACACGTGACGCTACCCTCATCAATTTTAAATATTCTTATTGATCTTGAGATGTCTTATAGATGTATGTTTTCTTCGCAAGTAAGACTGCTCTAACTCTAACTAATACTACTAATTCATGAAATGTACTCCATGGTAAATTCCAATTATAATTATAGACATTTGTTAATCATCTTCAGAAACTATCAGAACACACACTTGGATACTGCCGAATATAACGATTTTTGAAATGGATTAAATGCTTGCGAATACTATTGTTTCAATCATTTCTAACGATTTCGAATTTCCGATGCTTCTCATCTTCAAATCGATAGAAATACTCTTACTATCTATACGATATGTGCCACATGTGGTGAACCATTAAATGATTTACACATTTTATGTATTTTCCACAATTTTAACCAGCAACTCTCATTAATTTTTAACTTAAAATAATTTTACACTTCGTGACATTTTAGACGATACTTTTAATAATGAACTCATTTTTAACTTTTTATCTAATATTGGCTTTTCCCATCTTATCTGATTTTTATATAATTTCGTTTGTTAAATTTAATGCGTTACATCCAATATATTTTTACCGTTTCAGTTTTCATTTATTCTTATTTTATACCATATGTACGATCTCATCTTGATTGGCACAGAATGACTTTTACTGTCCCTGCTCAATAAAAATACAACCAACCAACTTATTGCCTATATTTGCATCTAAGACGAAGAGCAGATGTCAGAGTCTATTTTCTGTAGGCTTTGTACATTTTTTTTCACTTTATCCTTTTCTGCGCAACCGTTTGTGCGTATTATAGCGTTTATGGAGCTCGTATATCATAAAAGTTTCGAATTCGCTTGGAAAGATTTGTCACATGTATTGTGGCAACAATATATCCTCCGAATTTGGCATCACTTATGAAGTCAGAGACTCTGCAACGTAACCATTAAACTCAGTCTTTGTGTACTGAAGAGCAATATGTAATTAAAATCGAGAATACACAACTATTTCTCCATCTAAAAGTACTGCTACCTTTTGTGTCGGTCATTGTTCTGAAATTTTCTCACTCATGGACTTTAAAGATCACAAATGAGCTTTCTGAAAAAGTGGAGATCATTTAATTTGCAATTATAGCACAAAAAAATACACTAGTAGGAGAAACATTTGCTTACTTGAAATCAATATTATACCTGTTTTGTATGAGTGTATATTTTTATTGGACGCTTCTCCTTTTAATATGCCGGTTTATAACACAAGTTATATCTTATTACGTTCTCAACATTGGATTTATAGCAACAGAGATTCTGAGAACATATAAAAACTTTCAGCGTGCAGGTTTTTTAAATTTTAATACAAAATTATGAATTTCCCATACGAGCTAGAAAAAATACTCTCAGAAATAATATTTGCAATGACTGAAATCATTGGCGAAACCTTTTTACATTTATGTGGATGATATGTTTGGACTTCAGAAATCGGGGCAAGCATGTGAGTTCAAAATATTGGCAAACAGTCTTTGTCAAAGTTCTAGTTTTTACCATATTGGAACCATTGTTAGATTTTATAGTTAAAACTACTATTATAGTATAACTGTTCATTATTGCCGATTGTACGATTCTCTTTCCTTCATGGGTGATATCGGCTTTGTCAAACTTGCGTCTTTTCTGATGCTGCCCTGGCAAGATTTCTTTTTGATTCATAATCATATAGTGTCTTCATGCCTTTGTATGATATCTCGCCGATTCGTTAAATAAATAAAAAAAGGTGTTGGAGAAATTTAAACGAATGCTCCCCTCCCCGAAATGTATTATTGAACTAGTCAAGTTTTCAACTTGGAATATTTTTACACTGAATGAAGCATTTCTCCTAGCAGCCGTACTTACATGCGGTTTACTTATACTATAATTAAAAACTATAATAACGTAATTAGAAAACTAATTAAGCCTAATATTATTATCTACAAAGGTATCTGAGAATTTTCTTTCCAAATACCACTTTTAAACTCACTAAGAGCGAGCGCATCACTAAAACAAGACTGTTCCAAAACCATAAGGGAAAGGCTTCACGAAAAAGATCTCTGTATTGCCGAGATAGCATTCAATTCTATTTTCTGCCCCCCATCCAGCAAAAAGTTTGTTTAACTTTGCGCTACCAACGTTCTATGTAAATCTCTGAATAATGGGATTAATATTCTCCTTTCTGATAATTTAGGTTATCCTGTTTCAATATTAGAAAACTTCATTGCATCAAAATACGCGTGACATTGAAAAAACTGTGGATATCAAAAAATGCATTTAAACTATGTATGTGCAAGATACTTTGCATTGCCACATCGTAAGCTTGAGGGTTAAGCTAAAATGCCATAGAATCAGTGGCGCACTCACCTGGGGGCCCGAGCCCCTCCCTTGGGCTAATAAAACGAAAAATTATTAGGCCAACAGACACTGGTAAATTATTTTATTAAAACATGTAAGATGGAAGTAGTGATGTTCCCAACATTTCCCGGAACTCTACTGACATCGATGACACTACTGTTGAGGCAAGCAACAGCAGCAGTGGCCCGAGACTCGTGTTTCCATACCCGGATCCATTCAGACACTTGGAGTCAAGCAGCGAAAACTGGCGAAGACGCCAATGGTTTTAACGGCGCCGAGGTTGCCGCCCGCGTACGCTTCTTGCCCTCTGTTTGCACGCCGTTAACGTTTGTTGAGAGCAAAAATGGAGGCGCTTGAAAGTGTAGTTTTACGTAATCGTTTTTATATGGGTTCGTTAAATATAATATAATAAATACATAATCGTGTTAAATTGGTGGAGTGTATAAATCCCTGGCAAAGGGGGTAAAATTATAACTTATACTTGTAAGCATATACTGATTCAGCCAGCGCATATCGAATGTGATTGAAACGGTACGAGTCACGAAGCGACGAGCGGGGTTGGGGGGAGGTCTGGGGGGGTTCTCTTCCCCAGTTCGGTCTCTGTGATTCAGGTAAGTACTGATTTATTTATAAAAGTACTAATTCATAATTATAACGCGCTCGCCCGCTACGGTCTAGTGAACTTTCTACTGCTATAAGTAGCCAGAAGTGACAGTTTAGCGCCGAAGCGCATTTTTGCCGCCAAGCGTTTTCGTCCCCAATTGTCTGAATCGATCCAGGAATGGAAAGACGCGCACAGGACTGTCTTCAAACGCTTTCCAGGAGGTAAAGGTAGACCAAAACACAATATCAAACACAGTTGAAATAGAAATTCTGACAATTTTTTTTTTCTACGGAAAAAAATACTGCATTATACGTCACTGAAAAGGTGAATTTTGGTGATGTTTTAATATATAGCGATATAAGCTTTGGCCCTGCAGTGGTACAGTGGTAACGTGTTCTTCTAACGTACTGTTGATCCGGGCTTAACTCCCGTGAGTCCCCCCAAAAGAGAGAGACAGAGAGAGGGAACGCTAAACGACTTATTTCTCACTGTAGTTCGAAGGTCTGTAGTAGACACTGTAGTTCCTAGATTGAAAGCGGTTCGGATTCCTCGGAAAATTGTTGGTCCTGTAGCAACAAAACTGTTGCTGACCTTGCGCCATAAAAGTACTCTTGAGGTCTAAGTGCAAATTATTGATGAGTAGTGTTGGTCAATGGTGTAGAAAAGGAGATGCTCAGGAGGCTCAAGTCTCCATTGTATAATCATTGAATCAAGTCTCGTTGTATAACAAGGTACGTTATTCTCCTTAATACCGAATCACTTGTGGATGTGTGACTTGTTTTGAAACTGCGTGACCCCTGACCCCCATAATTGTTTAGCTGCTCCGCTCTGGGTGCTGGTAAAGATTTATATCTTTGTTAGTGGATGACAAAGTCGTACCTTATGTTATTAAATTATTTGAGAAATATATCAAGGTGTTGTACACAATTAATTTATTGAATTCTTCTAATTCAAACTCTCGGTCCAGACAACATTTTTCCACATTTGTAGGGCCCAGTGGCGATGTTCCCATGTCCATACTAATCTTTGCCGCCGGTGATGGGCAGTCAGCAGAGGTGTCCTCGTGGGCAGGGGCACCGGGGGGCAACGCGGATCCCCAGGCTCATTTTGACCGGCTTCATAACCCCTTCCTTGGACCGGGCCCCTAGACTTTATCCGCCCCCCCGGGCTGCAGCCCCTGCTGTCCCCCTTGTCGTCGGCTCTGCTCGTGGGATGATGGCTTCTGTACCTCATAATGAAGAGATGGTTCTGGATGGTGTGGCTGCTCACACGTTGTTGTGAACCAGCGTTAAATTGCCGATCTATTGCACTAGGGCCCGCCTATCCTCTAGTATGTACTCCACTAGTATGTGTGTCGGCTAGTTTACATACTAGTGAACTAGCTGACGACGACCCCGCTCACCTGTAAGTCGTTGTCCACGGCAATTGGCTATGGCATGGCAATTGGCTCGGCATACTCACTGTACATCCTTGATACACTGGTTCGTGAAAGCCTGCGCGACTTCCGAGATGGCATGACCCGTTCGTCGAGCCCCAACAATTTGCCTACGATCAAATACCCTTAGATTTTTCGTTTTAGCCATATTGCATTCTACTGTTACTGATACTCTCACTTCTTATATTGTAAGATCGCTGCTTACTTCAATTCCTTTCCATTGACAGACCCGTCCAGAGCGCCAAATTTGCATAACGCCAGCTTCCTCTAATTCATTTGTGCTCTTCAGTGTATTTTTTATTTATTTTTATATAATTTATTTATTTATGTATTTATTTATATAATAATGTAATGAATTTTACGTGCGGTAAAAAATACCTGCAATAGGACATGTATTAATCGAAAAACTGGAGATTAACAAAAATGCTCGCTCTATTCGGTTGATCGCGAAATCCATTTTGGGATTTAAAGTTATTCCAAACTTTGAAAATAAAAACAATATCTACATAGGTAACATATGTGCATGAAACATGCAATATAATAATATTCAACTTTGAATTTGCTTAAAATCAAACGAACAGCGTATTACATTAATACTTTAATTTTAGTATAATAAATTAAATGAAAAAAAAAATCATGATGTAAACGAACTTACATTTATATAATTATTCCTGAAAAAAAAAGCTGAAGATTTTCAAAAAAGTCTATATTTGATTGTTTCATTCTGCACTCTCTGTATTCATTAAATTTTTATCATAAAATATTTAGCGCAGCAAATACATAATCATTAGTGTGATCTTTTTGTTAGAAATTTTCTGATTTGACGCTGAAAAGTTTGATTCATCATGTTTGCCCTAGTTAAGAAGCATCCTCAATTGATGATTTTTTTTTTTTTTTTAATTTTCGAATTTTGATCGGTTTGGAATTTTCAACATCTTATTTTTAAAAACTCGCCATTTTTACTCGTTAAATCCTAAATATAATCCTAAATCTACGAAAATTAAAATCTAATTTTCGTAGCACTAGAGTGTTTTGTTATATTTTATATGTTCGTAAAATGATTTTTTTTTCTCTACCCTTGTATTTATCTTATACAAAGTATGTGGCCATTTGATACAAAAGAACAAATGCTCGTTTCATTTGAGGTTTTTAAAGTTTGAATAAAATAATTTTTAACGAAACACTACAGACTTCACTTGACAAAGGGAGCAGTTGGCTCCCGAAACGTCGTGTTTTTAAACCTTACGCCAGTGTCGAAGTAATTATTTGCTATAAAATAGTTTTTATATGCCAACTATAAATGGACGTTAATCAAAATGCATATTTGCGTATAATATATACACTCAAAAAATATAAAGGACAGCAATTTTTATGAAGCAAATGAACTTTTTAAACTTGAATCAGGGGCATTTAATATTATTTTGCTAGTGATTTTAAACAAAGCTTTCTCCCAAATCTCAGATCGTGGAGGTCAACCGAGCTACGTCAGCACCGACGACTTCCGGTGCCAGCGTAGGAATGACCTAGCCCTTGTATTCTATAAGCCCTGTAAACTGAGTGGCTTATATTGTTCGGTTTTGATTAGAAGGTGGGTGACAACTGGGATCACAGCGCCGCCACCTTCGGCGGCCACCTGTCCCATTGCCCTTCTTGCAAAAGAACGAATGAGGTGGGTGACAACTTGGGCGAGTTCACTTTAAGGGAGTTACCGCAGAGAAATAGTTGCCAAACACAAAAGCATGACGCGACTTCCCGACTGCACATTTCGTAAGCTGTTTAGAATTCGCTTTGCTGTAGATATTTCTGAATGTGTTTGAGCTATGATATTTCTAATTGTAATAACTGTATTTTTTAATTTAATTGTTATTTTAAATGTTTTTATTCTTTACGCTTGATATTTCTTATCATAATTCCGTATTGGCTGCTTGTTTAGAGCATTAAATTTTTGTTATATTTGGGAATTTTGTTTTCTTTGACAAAATGCCTGGAAAACAAAAAATTAATTGATGACATGATCGCTTGAGCTCCTCAAACCGCCAAACTTACCCTATCAACATCTTCCATTTCCTCCCATCCCTCCCATTTTCTATTTGTATTATTTTTTAGATTCACTCTTATAAATATTTCTTTAAAGTAAGAAATAATGGATATAGTTTTTAGAATCGACAATAGGATACCAGATTTCATATTGAAGAGAAATTTCACGCAAAATTAAACTAAAAATATGAGTTTAGCAAAAAAAATTGACGTGATGGATTTTTTTTTACTATTTTTTTTTTAGTGAGTAAAATCTATAAGAAACAGTATAAGAAACAGTAAAAAATTCCTATGCA